>PITB01035593.1:0-12180 GCA_004024585.1 Paradoxurus hermaphroditus
AGGGTGTGGAAAGATGCCCAGGGAGATGGCTTGATGGGAGTTGAAGCCAGTGGTTAGGGAGGATCCGGCCTCCTGTGTGAGACAAGAGGAAGGGATGTTGGAGATCTCTGCTTTCTCGATTCGACCTGTGCCCATTTGAATGGAGAACTTTGCCTCACCTGCTAGTCACTCCTCTCCCAATGCAGCTTTTTTCCCTTACTCGGTTTACACAGCAAGACCACGTGGCCGTCTCCTACACAGCCATGTTCCAAGGATTGGAAGTGAGTTTCCAGTCAGTTCCTGAGCCAGTGTGGGGCTCTCAGAGTCTGGATGCTGCAGAGGAGACCGCACCCTTATGTCCCTGAGCTCTTGTTCCTCAGCAGGCTATTCTAACGCTAGTTAAGAATTGCTTTTTTTTGAAACAACGGGTTCCCTGGAATCCTTTCAGAGCCAGTCTCAGAGCCCTATCCTTTCCTAAGAAGCAGGGAGTCCAGTACCATTTTGGTGAGTGTGCCGTAGGTGTGGCCACAGGGGGACTGGGAATTGGCTTGCAGACTTTCTGGATATCATTAGGCCTAGAGCACCTGCAGGTGTCCACTGGAGAATGCTCATGTAGGCTAAACCACACGTTTCAGGAAGGGAGCCGTCCTCCTGCCTGGATCGAGAGTTAAGTAAGAGAGGTATCTCCTGTGCAGATGGATGCTATTCCCGTAGGAGATGCAGAACTTGGGTGCTGCTTGTCCTCATGTACATCCCGTTGCTGCTTTTCTAGCTAGGTCTCAGTTCATGTTCCAGACCCTGGGGTGGGTACAGACACCGCCATGGCTGTAGGACTGATGCCAGTTTCCCAGTCAGTTCTGAAGGAAATTGAATGCTCTCTGGCTCTAATTTCCAAGGGGAAACCTGGCCCTTCTGGCCCTAAGCACACAGTGTTGCTTAGCTGGCTAGAGGATGCACAAACATAGTCTCCAGTTGTCCCCCAGCCCTCAGCCCCACTAAAGGAGATCCCTTCATTTTGGAGGACAGCAGGTGTTCACGTGGGCAGGAGACTCAGGGTTATGGCAAGCACAGAAAGTACCTTTGGATGGGATCCTGCACCAAGTCCCACTTTCAAGCCCTTGCCCAAGGGGTGGGAGAACATCCCTGCTACAGCTGTTTCACTGTTGCCCCCATGTACTGAAGGCAAGCACAGGACGCATACCAGGAGCCAGGACTTTCCAGCTGACCCTGAGGAAAGCATCTGGGTAGGCTCCTTGCTGACAGTACTTTCAAGTGGAACTAATAGATGGCAGGATTTGCCAAAGCCCACACGGGTTTCTACATCCTCAGTCAGTGTGGGAGCTGGGGATGACCGTGCTAGACTTGTCACTCTCTGCGTTAACTCATTCTTATCCCTGATTCAGAACTCTGTCCCTCATCTACCCTGGAGTCCACTCTATGTGTTTCTCCAACAGTCATACCATGGACTCTCCACTGGGGAACCTAATCCATTCTTTGTGACCCTGGAATAATTGGCCCAAAGGGCCCCTGGCACTTCAGCAGGATAGATTTCCCTATATGCATGTTCATCTCTGCAGGAGTCTCCCAGAACTCAGGTTTCTGGCCTAGTGGGCCAGCGTTGTTGTTTTGGTTTGGCCATAGAAGAACCTCGCAGCTTGGCAGGTGTCAAGCACCTTTAGAAGACAAGACATACTGTAAGGTGGGAAGTGATTACAGTCTGTGAATGATTCTCAGGGCAAGGTCTCTTTATTGTAAACCAGTACAACTTTAAGATTTGTGAAGGGACAAGACTACCATGCTCTAGTACATCCCGATGCATTTCTGGCAGACATGTAGCACACTGGCGAGCACCTTGACTCAGTACATGCTTATTAAAGATTATTCCTGGCTTTCTTTGACACATTCCTACCATGTAGATCCATTACACCTGAGGTTGCATGTGTGAGAGCACGTGATAACTCCAAAAGTGGGCTGTGAGGAGTGAATTCTCATGGAGGCCAACACCAGGTGCTGCCCCAATGGGTTCCACCCTCTCTGTCAGTCCCTGCCTTCTGCCACTATGCTTGGGGCTGTTGTGTATCTATTCCTTCCAGCCAGAACTGTCACTGTTGAGCATACTGGAGGAAGATAGCAGTGCACAGATGAGAGCCTTGAGGCCCACACTAAGAGCACGGAATGAATTTGCTGGACCGCTGAGATTGCTGAGGCACTTCCTTGAAGCACAGGGCTGTTTGTGCCTAGGCACCTGACCCGGAAACCTCCTTGCTGTGGTCAGCTGCACCCAGCCCTGATGCCTGTGGTCCCGCTGGCACCTCGGGGCCACAAATGGAAGGTCAATCCAAGTCTGAAGAAGTGCAAGTCCTGCCGATATCAGAGGCTGGGCTGCCTTGCTTGGGGCCTGCCATATCCAACATGCACATGCCCGTGGGAAATCTATCCCTGGGCACGGGTATAGTGAGTGACAGCTCCATGCTTCCTAAGTTTAAACGGAGACAGAGTTAGACCTCGAGACATGGGAAGGCAGTTGCCATAAGAACGGCTAAACTTCAATACATTCAGTGGAATGGGAACAATCGAAAAGGCGATGTGTCATTGCATGTACCCTCAGCCAAGAAAGGAGGTCAGCTCCCTTCCTAGCCGTTAGGCCCAGGCTAAGTGCAAATATCTAACCTGGGCCCTTCAAATGCCCCATGCTACTGAAGGCCTGCATGCGGTGGACAACAACATGCCGGGGTGCCTGTTACCAAACCTGTCACAGTCCCGATTTTGGGATTACGATCCCCAGCTAAACACTGAGGATATTCTTCTCAGAGACTATATGTGATGAACCCCAGAGAGGAACTCGTTTGAAAAAAGGGGTGAAAATAGATTCACCGAAGGCAGGAGTGCTTCACTAGGAATCAGAATGACATGACATGGAAAATATAGTGACTAGTGCCATCTCCTAGCAAGCTGGCCCTCTCAGGAATAGCAACACCTGTGGGGTTTGGTGAATGGAGCCCTTAACAGGCTACACGGTGTCCCTGTGACCAAGTGGCCTGAATGCTTCCTTCAGAAAGAAAGGGAAAGTCCCGGCTTTGGGTCTGTTTCTGGCCCTTTCCTCTTAGAGGACATGGGCAGCAGTGATTCAGCTCTGACTGTTTGGGCCTCCTGGCCAAAGGTCAAGTGGTTAGAACCCGACCAGGTGCAATCATCACTTCAGAGACCCTTTGAGCATTCTCCAGAGTTCAAATGCAGGAGCCCTCGTTTCTGCAGTCTGAAGGCACCTCTCTCCGCTTGGGGAGACAGGCCAGCTGGCTACCCATCCCTGCAATGACCCGAGCTGACTAACCACCAAGCCCCCAGGGACAGAGGGGCCTGCTATCCTCTGGGATACCAGACACTGAGAGCTGTCAATTGGTGCAGGAAGTGACTGGGTACGCCACACCAATGCTTGGACCCGGGCCCTGTACCTGACACAGGCCCCTGGATCCTGGAATGTTCTAGTTTCCAAATAGTATGTTCCTCTGAGGCTCTTGCTCTGGACAACTCCCAAGTCGAACCTAGTCTGAGGAGAGAGCAATCAAATGCAAAGAGGCACCGTGGGGACCAAGGTTCATCATTACAGAAGAGAATGGGCTCCAGTTAGAATTCAGTGACTAGTCCTAGCTCCCGGCAAGCTGACTGTCTGGCACCTGAGAACACCTGAGGGCTGTCATCAAAGGAAATCTCCATTGGCTACACCTGGGCAAGAGTCTGCCCTGAGAGGAGACCAGCTCCTTCTCTCAGGATATCCGGCTAGTCCTGGGTTTCACCTGCGTGAAGTTTGGTCTGTGCGGGAGAGAATACGCAGAGTCAGTCTCTTGGAAACAGCCTCTTATCAGGACTGCCCGAAGTTTAGTCTTCCTCCAGGCTTTTTATACATTTTTTTCTAAACACGCCAAGTATACATCTTGTAAAGATTGACAGGATTAAATCATTCCAGTTTCTCAAAGTTTCTAGGAAAAAAGCCAATGAAAACATTCAACGCATTCCATAAAACTTCAAGGAATGATTTGTGTTTTAGATTACATAGAATGTTCCAACAATCATTATATGAGGGTGAAAAACAATTCCCCTGCAGTCAGAAAGTAACTGATGGCCACACTCTGGTAAATATCATGGGTTTAAAGGGTAAGCACAAAGTAGTCGGATATTCATGAAGGCTCTGGCTACACTCAAAAGATTATGTGGAAAATGTGTTTTTCTCTAAAGTTGCTCCCTAAGATTATTTATCTTCTACTGACCATTCATAATGTGTTAACCAAAACCTGCCACAATGACCATATTCCTGAGAGTCAGGCAGCATTCTTCAAATGTCAATTCAAAAGGGAATATACTTCGAAGGTATTGGAGCATCTATCTGAATGTATCTGATTTTATTTCCATGACAATCCACACTAAGAAATCATTATAAGCAATATATATGTAAGAGACCCCATCCCAAAATTGACTTGGGGGTAGAAAGACCTGAAAGGCCCATCTTCGCCTTGCAGCTCTGCAAACAAGGAATTCTCTTCTAGGTTATGTATACTCTACCTGGGGTTACAAGGGCTTGAAGCTCAGTTCTTCAGCTTGCAGCCCTGCAATCTAGGTCTTATGTTCCAGGCCATAAAGGCTTCACCCTGGGTTCCAGGGGATTGGTCTTCAGGCCTTCACGAAAAGATCTCCTGCACACCTGAGAGTGCCATTCTGCAGGAGGTCTGTATTCTTCCTCCTGAAACAGAGGGAAAACTGTCCTGCCCATCAGGAAATAGAAGCGCCATTGACGTAGAGGCAAACGGTTCCTGCTTCCAGCTGGTTCTCAAGTGTTTGGAACCTGCACCTGATGCAGTTGTTCTCTCAAGAGACCTTTCAGTGCTGCCCAGGGCATGAGGCATAGTGTGCCTAGGGAAACCATCTGTGAGATGGAAGGAAAGAAGGTCTACCCTTCCCTGTGCTTACTAGGGCTGGCCAAGCAAGAATTCTTCCACTGGGACTTGAGAAAGGGATGAGAAGCTTCTGGCACTGAGTGCAATTTTTACCCTGACCTACAGTGGACAGTCACCAGTAGTTTTGGGGGATCGGGTTTCACACTTTGGTGTTTGGAATCAGGCTCTGTGGAAGTATTCCTTGAACAGGCCATGCACTGACTACTTGTGGAAGCGAAACGACTTTGTGGGAACCATTTGATTTTCCATAAGAACCCATCTCAAGCAGCCCGGGGAAGGAGGCCTACTGGGGAACCATGAATGCCCAGCCCCACCAGGTCAGTAGCAGGGAGTTCATCGTTCTTTGGGGATATCAGAAACAAACTGCTCGAGGCTCGCCTAGGGCTGGAGTGGGAGTCTGCCACAAATGCCGGGGCTTTCCTTATGGGAGTGAGAGCCCTACCACATTTCAATGTGACTCAAGACCTCTGGAGGAATCAGCTATGGAGACATCACGGCTTCAAGGCTTTCATTTTAGTAGACAATAGGAGAAAACTCACAAGAACCTGACAAGCTCTGTTGCTCTTCTCCCTGCAATTGACCATGCTTCCTCCTGATTCTCTGGCTTGGCCAACACTCTAACATTTCCTCTGGCACCTCCAAGTGCCCTATGTCTTTCTCTTGTCCAACTCTTTCTCAAAGGCAAGGCCCGAGGGCATTTTTGCCCACCCTAGGTCAGAGTCAGGATGCCTTGGCCAAGCTCCTCGGTCATAATGAGGGGACATTGCTCTTAGGTGTGGCCTCGAATTCCCCACAGTGGGGAATTACTTTCAAACAGAGCAAGCGCATGCGAATGGATACACAGAAAGCAGAAGATCTTCATTTCAGATGGGAGAATTCTGAGAACAAAGACAGAAGCACAATCTGGCAAGCTGGCTCTTTTCTGAAAGAACAAACACACGTGGGCTGGGTGAATGGCAATCATCCATGCGCTGGATGAGGGAGCACAAGGAAAGCTGAGGGCCACACGTGAGCTAGCATTATCACTCCCCACCGCCAGGAGAGATCTGTGTGACATTCCTCAGGCACTCCTGGCTGCCCAGGCGCCAAGGAGAAGACAGGAGACAAATGCTGAAAGTGATGGGGCCTCCATCAATTCACAGTATCTTAGGAAATTACAAGGAAAAGCCAGGGGCCTCATCTCCAGAACCCTATAGACTCAGTTTCCTGGAGCCCCCAGATTAGCCTGTGTTGTCCCCAAATTCTGGATCCCTAGAAGACCTCCAGGGAGCCGGGACTTATGCAAACGCAAAGGGTCTTTATTCGAAGCTCGAGCTCGGACTCTTGCACCTCTAGACGCAGTGGTGCAGTGGCAGGAGCCCTGAGCCAGGTTTACAGAGGCTTTTTATCAGGGTTCAAGTACACTTTTTGGGCGGGAATGGGGATGCTTTGAATTGATTTTCGGTATTTTCGCCGCTATTTTCTGATTGAGTATTTCATATTTGGCGGGTGGGGGTTAGCTATGGATTGGCTTAGTTTGGGGGTCCTGCCCAGATTCAAATAGTCAGTGTGCGTGGGCTGGTCACTGATTAGTTTTGCTAGGGGCTATTCTAGGAATCTGACCTCCTGTGGTTTCCCTGGAACTCAAAGTGGAGGCGGGGTCTGCTAATCAGGGTCCAGGTTCACCGGGGTAGTGACAGTGTCTCCTAATCTGGGTCTGGCCTTTTGGCTTCACTGTTTCCTGGAACCCAAGGCATAGTCCAGGGTGACTTGTTTTCCTGGAACTCGCGGCCCAGAACTACTCTAAGATGGAACTTAAACCAAAATGGAGTGGCCTTAGCCCTAACAGCATTATACTTATACAATATGGCAATTCTCTAACACAGCAAACAGGGTTCACAGCAATCACAGCAAACGGGTCAGGAGTCTAGTGCATTCCTAAGTCTCTAAATCTAATACCTAACAAGATTTAACACACAGCAACTTAGTCTAATACACAGCAAACTAAACAGGCTTCATAGCACCCCAAGAAAAGTTTCACAGTGTTCACCGCAAACAGCACTCAAAACAGAATTCTCAGCTATCATAACCCTTAACAAGGTTCACAGTAAGCAGAAGTCTGGGGCACACTATCTCTTAGCACAGTACTCCTCTATGTTTAGCAGAAGAGAGAACTGGTTTCAAACTTATGCAGGGCTGTCACTTAGGACAAGAAACTTAAAAACGATCTCTTTACCTGCCATCCCTAGGGATGTGAGGAACAAAGGCAAGAAGGAAATGGCAGAGAAAAGAGCATTTCCTGGGTGTCAGAGTCCCTGTAGCCTCCAACTTGAATTCAGGTCAGGATCTCACAGTGCCTGCGATCCAGCCCCAGAGAGCAGAGAGGCTCTGGGCTGAGAGCGCAGCTTTAGAGCCTGCTTCAGATTCTAGGTCTCCCTCACTCTCTGCCCCTCTCCTGGTGCTTACGTGTCCATCTTTTTTCCTGCTCCCACTTGCCAGAAAACAACATTTGGGTGTTCAAGTGTAAGGGACAGGGAGACGAAAAAAGTAGCGTTCCTTACAAATTCACAATGAAAAAGACTCCACACCCAAAAAATGAATAAAGAAATGGGCAGAAGATATGAATAGACACTTCTCCAAAGAGGACAACCAGATAGCAAACAGACACACAAACGATGCTCAAAGTCACTCATCATCAGGGAAACACAAATCAAAACCACACTGAGATACCACCTTACACCGGTTTGAGTGGCTAAAATTAATAAATCAGGAAACGATAGATGCTGGCGAGGATGTGGAGAAGAAGGCACCCTCCTACACTGTTGGTGGGAATGCAAACTGGTGCAGCCACTCTGGAGAATGGTATGGAGGTTCCTCTAAAAAATGAAAATAGAGCTACCCTATTACCCAGCAATAGCACTGCTAGGAATCTACCCAAGAGACACAGAAATGCTGATGCATAGGGGCACATGTGCCCCAATGTTCATAGCAGAACTTTCGACAATAGCCAAATCATGGAAAGAGACCAAGTGCCCATCAACTGAGAAATGGATAAAGAAGATGTGGTATATACAATGGACTACTATGTGGCAATGAGAAAAAATGAAATCTGGCCATGTGTAGCAACATGGATGGTACTGGAGAGTATTATGTTAAGTGAAATAAGTCAGTCAGAAAAAGACAGATACCATGTGTTTCCACGAATAGGTGGACTTTGTGAGACTAAGCAAAAACCAGGGGGAGGGGAAGAAGGGAAAGGAAAAAAAGACACAGAGAGGAAGGGAGATAAAACATAAGAGACTCTCAAAGAATAAGAACAAAATCAGGGTAGGGGGGAGGAAGAGGGGAGAGGGGGTGACGGGCATTAAAGAGGGCACATGTTGGGATGAACACTGGGTGTTATACATAAACCAATTTGAAAATAAACTATTATAAAAATAATAATAACTAAAAAAAAAAAGAGAAACTCTGAGTATCTTCCATGGCCAAATCAAAACAAAAACTCAGACCTGGTGGGGCCAGAAACCTGAGTTCTGGGGGACTCCGGCAGAGATGAACAAGCTTACAGGGAAAACTATCCTGCTGAAGAGCCAGGGGCTCTTTGTCCAACATATGCCACTCTCACAACGAAAGCAGCAGGATCCCCAGGGAAGAGCCCAGGCTATGACTGTAAGACAAACACCCGGAGTGGACTCCAGGGAGGCCTCAGAGTGAAAATGGAGCAAAGGTGGGGGAGGGAATTGGTGGACAGAGGTCCAGAGTTCTGAATCAGGGATAAAGATGACATAACGCAGAGTGACGAGACCAGAATGGCATTCCCCAGCTCACAGACTGACTCAGGAAGGAGAAAAACACGTATAGGCTTGGCAAACAGGGCCAATTCATGTTCCAACTGAAGCCTTGTCACCTTGAGCCGGGTCCCCACCCCTTGTCTATCTTCTCTCATCTCTGAGAGACCTGAGACACTGTCAACACAGCCATTAAATGGCAGGTTCCAGGTGGACTGTACTAGGCATGTGAAAGAACACACTGTATTGTCCATCCTCGGTTTGGACAGGGTCATATGTGCTGGAAACGTGTGTGCATCTTTCTTCCTGCTCCCACTTGCCAGAGTACAACATTTGGGAGTTCAAGTGTAAGGGACAGGGAGACTAAAAAAGCAGACTGCCTTACAAATTCACAATGAAAAAGACAAGAAAGGCCACCCGAGCGTAGAATCCAATATTCTGGCTCTGCCTTCTAGACAGAGGATGCATAATGGGGTTACTACTCTCCCATTTACAGGCTAAACCACATAAGTAGACTTCAAGGAGTTCTACAAAAATTATCACCAATGCAAATGCCTGAGCTCTTTCGTTTGTAGTCCAGCAACGAACCAAGATGTACGATGCCATGTATCAAACTTGCTTGACCTTAGAGTTCATGCTGGCTTCTGACAGAAGTGTTTGTGGAAAATTGAACCTGAACACCTGCTGCCTAGAGATAGATGATGAGGAAAAACTCACAGAGGAGATCACAGATCAAAAAGAAATGGTGGCTCATGTCCCAGTACAGACTGGAAACAGGTGGAACACCGGAGACTTATTTGGTGGACGGTTTTCACCTCTTGGAGGATTCAAAAGCCTCATGGGCATTAGATTCCTAAATTTCAGAGGATGCTTAATGTGACCCTGCTGTGCTACCCTGCTTGTATGGTCTGCCTCCAGTCTCAGAGTTTACAGAGAGAGACAGAAAAAAAAAAAAAGGCTGCCATTCATGTAAAGTAGTGATAAAAATATGGACCTCTAACGTAAGATGGTGCACTTTGAGGCTAGACAGGGGATCTGAGCCTCAAAGGGAGGAATGTGGTAGTGTCCGCTCCCTAAAGACAGGGGAGAAAAAAACCTCAAGGCAACCTGGCTTCACGTATATGTGACAGCATCCCTCAGGACCTTGTAACGTGAGAGCACTTATTGAGACTGCATGTTCGCATGTTACTCTATATGTGAGACAAAGAAGTCAAAGCTACAGAGAAGACTACACTATGTGGGGTTCGGGGATCAGTTCCTTGCGTAGGAACCGAACTGAGCAGTGCTGGCAGGAATACATTTGCTCCCTGGAAAGAAAAGCCTCACTGTCAGGTCCCTGTTTGCAGGGAGGCTGAGACATTCTTGTGCCTGCTGTTTCCTTTCATCCCAACCAGGTGTTTCCTTCTTACTCTCAGGAAACCAAGCTTGCCTAGGTAATCGAGCTCAAGTCAGCAGTCCCAGCATGATTCCAATTGAACTGAGCTGAATACCTTTAGGCTTCAGTGTGTTGCTTCTGGTTTATTCTTGTTCTTAATGATAAGAATTCTTACTTTGATGAAAACCATGTGAAGAATACCTGCTTAGAACCTTGGGCTTGGGGAAGGCAAGGTCAGCTGGCAAGGAGACAAGGGGGCTTTCATATGCTAACGAGTCACAGATTGCTGCCTGGCTAGCTATTGTCAAGCTAGAGTTGATTTGCCCCCTTGGCATAGCATTTAAAGAAGGACAACTGGGGGTTGCAGGAGAAACATTTTACTCTGCCAGCCTCAAGTATTTGTCAAGGGGCTGTAGGTGACAAGGAGCTTAAATTTTGTTTACTTTAAATGTTTATTTATTTTTGGAGAGAGAGGGGAGACAGGGAGACAGACAGAGAGAGGGAGTGTGTGGGATACAAGAGACAGAGAATGAGAGACAGAGAGAGAGAGAGAGAGAGAGAGAGAGAGAGAGAGAGAGAGAGTGAGCGCGCACCGTAGTTAGAGCCAGAGCCAGAGAAAGACAGAGGGACTTAGCACCAGGAGAGTGGCAGAGGGTGAGGGAGACCCAGAATCTGAAGCAGGCTCCAGACTCTGCGCTCTCAGCACAGAGCCTCTCTGCTCTCTGGGGCTGGAACACAGGCACTTTGAGATCCTGACCTGAGTTCAAATCACAGGCTTCACGGACACAGACGCCCCAGGAAATGCCCTGTTCTCTTCCATTTCCTTCTTGCCTTTGTTCTTCACATCCCTAGGGAGGGCAGGCTGATCTGGGGGCTCCAGGAAATGGAGTCTATAGGGTTCTGGAGATGAGGCCCCTGGTTTTTCCTTGTAATTTCCTAAGATACTGTGAATTGATGGAGGCTCCATCAGTTTCAGCATTTGTCTTCTGTCCTCTCCTTTGCGCTTGGGCAGCCAGGGGTGCCTAAGGAATGTCACACAGATCTCTTCTGGCGTTGGGGACAGATAATGCTAGCTCGCGTGTGGCCCTCAGTTTTCCTTGCGCTCCCTCATCCAGCACACGGATGATTGCCATTTACCCAGCCCACGTGTGTTTGTTCTTTCAGAAAAGAGCCAGTTTGCCAGATTGTGCCTCTGTCTTTGTTCTCGGAATTCTCCCATGCTCATCTGACATGAAGATCTTCTGCTTTCTGTGTATCCGTTTGCATGCGCTTGCTCTGGTAGGAAGTAAGTCCCCACTGTGGGGAATTCGAGGCCACACCTAAGAGCAATGTGCCCTCATAATGACTGAGCAGCTTGGCCAAGGCATCCTGACTTTGGCCTAGGGTGGGCAAAAAGGCCCTCAGGCCTTGCCTTTGAGAAAGAGTTGGACAAGAGAAAGACATAGGGCCCTTGGAGGTGCCGGACAAAATGTTAGAGTGTTGGCAAAGCCAGAGAATTGGGAGGAAGCATAGTCACTTGCAGGGAGAAGAGCAACAGAGCTTGTCAGGTTCTTGTGAGTTTTCCCCTATTGTCTACTGAAATGAAAGCCTTTAAGCCATGGTGTCTCCATAGCCGATTCCTCCAGAGGTCTTGAGGCACACTGAAATGTGTTAGGGCTCTCACTCCCATAAGGAAAGCCCAGGGATCGGTGGCCGACTCCCACTCCAGCCCTAGGCGAGCCTCGAGCAGTCCGTTTTGGATCTCCCCAAAGAACGATGAACTCCCTGCTACTGACCTGGTGGGGCTGGGCATTCACGGTTCCCCAGTAGGCCTCCTTCCCCGGGCTGCTTGAGATGGCTTCCGATGGAAAATCAAATGCTTCCCTCACAGGCGTTTCGCTTCCACAAGTAGTCAGTGCATTGCCTGTTCAAGGAATACTTCCACAGGGCCTGATTCCAAACACCTAAGTGTGAAACCCGATCCCCCAAAACCGCTGGTGACTGTGCACTGTAGGTCAGGGTAAGAAATGCACTCAGTGCCAGAAGCCTCTCGTCCCTTTCTCAAGTCCCATTGGAAGAATTCTTGCTTGGCCAGCCCTGGTGAGTGCAGGGAAGGGCAGACCTTCTTACC
>PITB01035594.1:0-12183 GCA_004024585.1 Paradoxurus hermaphroditus
ATAGAGGAGTGATTGAATTCCTTTAGGCCTGATTATGGGCCCCTATCATACAGTCGGTGTTTGGAAAGGCAGGCCTGTTGTTACAGATCCACTCTGCAATTCACACACTGAACAATGGGAATTAAACAAACTGGCCAGGATGTCCCAATAGTATACTCAGTTTGTTGAGTTTGGCTGTGAAAGTCATGGCTTTTTATTCATTGTGTAAGCTTGTTGCTTCAAGTACCTTTCTCAGCCAGATATGCTTACTCCACAGTTGTAAATCAAGTTCAGAGCTTATTCAGCAAAAAAGCAAACGTTTGTTTTTAATCGTCAATGTTTTATATATAGGTGATAGGATAATCACCCTGGTCTTCACTAAACCTTTGGGTCTATTTCCTTTTAGTCTTCTTGCTATTTCTATACTTACTAGTACCTCTGATGTACTTCACTAGGCCTGGGAGCCACCAGGAGCAGTTATGAAATGTCAGGTTTAGGCCCCTCTCCAAGAGCTGACTGTATTTGAAAACGTGACACATACGGAAGTGAGGAATCATTCAGTACGATGGACTAAGGTTAGGACCAAGATTGGGGTGAGGTGAGTAGGGCTGCATCGTGCAAGTCCAGAAACAAATGCTGTCTTTCTTTCAAATTTTGATAGCTTCTTCATTATGAAATTTTTGCACTAATTTCGATTTTTTAAAAATCCATTAAAATATTATATATCTTGATTACTGAGGTTTTTAGTGCCCTTAAATTTTGCACCTAAGTCAATGCCTTCCTCGCCTTACCCTGGTCCTGACTGTAGCACCTTGGCTGAGAGACTGGCTTTGACCTCAGACAGATGTTGGTTTGAACCCATCTCCCACTTAGGAGAGGGGTGACTTGAGTAAGTTACCTGACCTCTGTAAGTTCAATATCCTCACTTGTAAAGTGGAGATCATTAGATTAAGTGAGTTAATACAGGTAAAGAGTTTGGCTTAGGGATAAGAAATATTCAATAAATAGAATATTATTCCAAAACAAAAGTGAATAACCTAGATAATTACCATATAATAAACCTGTCAAATACATATATATACACGAGCTTAAATTTTCTAGTAGTCACTTTTGAAAAGGAAAAAAACATAGGATAAAAATAGTTTTAATAATTTATGTAACCCAATATATACAAAATACTAATATTTCAGCATGATATCAATATAAAAATTATTAGGATATTTTACATTATTTTTTACACCACGTCTGGGAAAATGAGTACATATTTTACAATTACAGGACACCTCAATTTGGACAAGGCACAGTTCAGGTGCTCAGTGGTCACACCTTGCTGGTGGCTGCCATACTGGATGGCCAAAAAACAGACATTCTCGGAAGACCCTTGGAGGCAAGAGCCATTGGGACAGGAATGTGGAAAAAATAAGGCATTTTCTAAACTTTTTTTTAGTAAGGCAACTTAAGCAAGAGCACAACCTTCAAGTCCAAGGCAATTTTTACTACCCTTTGAGTAACTCTTATGTGATCTTTGAAATATGAAAGTCTGAACATTTGGGAACACAATTAGGAGAAATAACTGTTAGGAAGAGTACATCACTTTCTTTTTAATGTCTACCAGTTTATCAAACACTATTTGTTTCTTTTCTTATTCTATTGGGTTCTAAGGACATCTTAGCATTACTTATAAGCACAGTGGCCACGGATTTAAAATACTTTGAATTTGAAATTAGTCTGTTCTTTGTGCCAAAAATTGACGAACATTTGAAAACAATACACTCTGACACTTTACAAGTATATTGAAGACTCAAAAAATTCAAACTTAAGAGGAAGAAAAAACTAAAAGTTGGTAAAGAATGATCATTTTAAGATTTATTTTTTTTAAATGTTTATTTATTTTTGAGAGACATAGAGACAGAGTATGAGCAGGGGAAGGGCACAGAGAGAAGGAGATACAGAATCTGAAGCAGGCTCCAGGCTCTGAGCCATCAGCACAGAGACCGATGCGGGGCTCAAACTCACAGACCATGAGATCATGACCCGAGCCGAAGTTGGCCGCTTAACCAACTGAGCCACCTAGGTGCCCCAAGAATGATCATTTTAAAGAAAGTCTCATTTAGGGGCGCCTGGGTGGCTCAGTTGATCTCACAGTTTCTGAGTCCGATCTGAGCCCTGCATTGAGCTCTCTGCTGTCAGCACAGAGCCCACTTCGGGTCCTCTGTCCTCCCTGTCCCCGCCCCTCCCTCGCTCATTCTCTCTCTCTCTTTCTCTCAAAAATAAATAAACTTAAAAGAAAAGAAAGTCTTATTTAGGGCTAACCTCCTAAAAAGAAACAATGAGCTGGTGGTAGTATGTTTTACTTACAGGGGAGAGTCCATGTTTGTTTAATTCACTTAATTCACTTGTGTTAGGAAAAAAGAAAACATTTCCCAAAGAACATATGCACTATTCTTAGGTATGGTGTATGATCTGAAACATTTTTTTAAGATGTTAACTCCAAGTGTATTTGCTCCCAGGCCTCCCTCGGCCCTCCCGATGGCACCTTTACCTTCTTCACTGTTTATGACACCTCATGTTAGCAGTGCGTGCAGAAGAGCCAGACTTATCAGGAACACGTTGTTTTCTTAGCATAAAAAAATGCTACATTTTTTGTGCTGATAGTTTATGTATGACATTTAACATTTCACTTCAAGTCAAGACATAATTGTGGAGTGCGTGAATTGACTCTTCTTGTGCATGGTAGGGATGAAATGTCTGTAACTAAAAAGTGTTTCCCCATGACCTATATACTTTTAAGGTAAATGCTGAGTCATTCATGATATGTTAGAAAAGTCTCTCTTCCTCCAACTCTACCCTCCTGGATTGGAAATAAACGTGCCAAATCTCATGTAGAAATCATTTTCTGGAGGTTTTCCAGTTCTGAGAGTATGGGAAAAGAGGCCATTTAAACTACACCAGCCTGCTCCTCCACTGGTGTGCCTCGACCAGCAGTTGCAGCCACACCCGAGAGCTCTTTAGAAAAACAGAATCTCAAGCTCCGTTCAGAACTATCAGAGTAGAACCTGCATCTTAATAAGATCCCCTAGATGATTCTGTTGCAAACTGATGTTTAAGAAGCACCATCTATTGGTGCCATAGTATCCAAAGTTCTGTTTAAATAATCTTTGTTCAAAGATCATAATAAAATGTTTCATTACTATTACTATTCTTTGAATTAAAAAGAAAAAGTTTTCTTATTTAACCATTCAACTAACTTTAAGATTTCCCCTACAATACTGTATAATATCATGCTGTTATTTAATAGTGACTTGACTATTGCTTTAAGAAATGTATTTTCATGTGACCTACAAGTATCTTTGTAATCTCTACAGGTTTTTGCAACGTGGAAAGTCGTTCTTAGTACTATGCCTTTGTGGATAAGGCCTGGGCGTGGGTATTTTTTCAAGCTTTCCTGGGGAAGCTGATATGCAGCCAGGGCTGAGAGCCTCGGCTCCGTCTCCAGTATATCTGATCCAAGGCTTCAAGGTCTCGGTGGGATTCAGAACATTGTGACCAGTATGTCTCTCTCTTTCTCTACCCATCCCTTCCTTCTTTCTTTTTAACATAATTTTGGCTTTGGTTCTCTTAAAACGTGTGGTGTTCCCCCCAGTGGACTGATTCAGGTAGTGATTTCTTTCCTGCCTTTCCTTGTTTTCTCTGATTTTCAAGGTCTCAGTCATAATCCTGAACAAGCATTCTATAGCTCTTCTGCCCCGACTTTACTCATTAATCATTTCCTTTTACACTTCTGGTCTCTTTCCAGCTTTCCAGAGTCTTTCTGGAATCCAGGAGCCTGAAAATAGCATCCCAGATGTGTCTACCTCCATTTTCCTCCCTCCCTTCTCTATGATAGTCTTCAGAGACAGCCCGAAATAGCACTGGCCTTTTCTTGCTGGGACTTCCAACATTCTCAGGCACTTTTGCATTTTTTAAATGAAAAAAAATCTGGAATACCTAAATTAGATCTCTAATAATTCAGATCACCGATTGATTTTCTACAAAGCTGTAAGTTATATTTAAAAACTAGAGACTCTATTGGAAAGGTAGCTGAGCTCAGAATGCAGTAAGTTTCAGCCTGCTCTGCTCTCCACTGGGTCAATGGCTGTGAGAAGCAGCTCGGCTGGTTTCTGTGCTTGGGCATGGAGCCGTTGATACGCTATCCTGTTATGTTTATTTTATGTTATTTATTTATTTATTTATTTTTTTAATGTTTGTTTATTTTTGAGACAGAGAGAGACAGAGCATGAGTGGGGGAGGGGCAGAGAGAGAGGGAGACACAGAATGTGAAGCAGGCTCCAGGCTCTGAACTGTCAGCACAGAGCCCGATGCAGGGCTCGAACTCACAGACTGTGAGATCATGACCTGAGCCGAAGTCGGACTCTCAACCAACTGAGCCACCCAGGCGCCCCTGTTATGTTTATTTTAAAAGTATTTAAAAATGCTTTTTGGATGAATAATATTAAGATTCCAAAGAATGGTGAATCTAACCCAATTAAATTAATTCTATAAAACAAATTTAAAAATATTAGTATCTTAAAAACAATTCTAGCCAATTATCTTTTCACATAATTTGGAACATGCACATATTTCACAACTACTGAACCAATGTGGATTTGAGAAGATAGCTGTTAGAATGCCTTATATATTATATTTCTAACTGCTTGATTTGGGGACTATTTTGATAGGCCGTTAGTAAAGACACTTCTTAAAGAAGAAACAAAAACTGTTGTTTTCCATTTGTTGTCATATGTCTTGATGTTCTAGAGTGTTGAATTCTGTTTTCTCTTTCAGGAAATCACTTTGAATCTTTTTGCCCCCTGGCCCAAGCTTCCCCCCACTTTGGGTTCTGGGCTGAAAGATCTCTGCAGCCTATAATCTATTTTTCCCCTTGATCAATCTACGAGTTTGGTCTTTAATAATTCACATCTGCATTGAAGCCCAAGACAGGAAGGCATGTCAAGTGGAAACAATGAGAAATTCAATTTAAAGATGGGAAAGAGCATTAAATGATTGCCTTCGGTTTGGGGTTCACTGTGAAGAGAATTAAAGTGTCCAATATCTTAAATTCATACAACTTCTTCTACCAATATCTTGGCTAGCCAAAGCCCCCAAATCAAGTAGGATGGTATAATTTGCCAAGAAATTTACTTTTCAGGAATGTGCTTTTAAAGATAAAGATTAAAAGTACTTATGAGACCTTTTAAGGGCATGCTTACTTAAAAGTTACACTTTTACTAGAAAATTGTATAAATAAAAATAAAATCATCAAATGGTTTAAAGTACAAATTATCCAGATTTAAAAATTTTAAAAAATTGATGTAGAAGTTCATAAATGGAATAGCAATCTAAATTGTTTTTGGGGGAAAAACGGTCTGATGTAAATGCATAACACAATTTAAAAAATTATAAGTATTATCAAATAGGCTGTGTAGAACTCATGAAAGCATTTCTAAAAGAGAAACATTCCAGAACACACACACACACACACACACATTTTAATATATTGTTAACTCGTCAATATGTAGTTTGTCTTCTCTATGGCTTAGCAAAGACCAAGTTGAAATCCTGAGACGACTTCCTCATTGTCAACCATATTGAATCTGCATACAGCTATCTTTTCTACTGCACCCAGCTGATATGTGCCCATAACTCACTCTAATGTCAGCCAAGACAAGTCTGCTGATAAAAAACAAACAAACCTGCAAACTTGACCCCTACCTGTAACCCTGATTTCCCTAGACCAAGGCAATCACAGGGAAAAATCAAGGGTTTCAGTAACAACCACAGTGGGACTGGCCCCAGGTGCAGTGGCATGTATTATTTTGACTCTAGATCCCCCTGCATATGGCTGGCCCTATATAAGTGCTATGTGGTGGCTGTGAGGCCAGAATGGGACTGACCAGATAGAGAAGTTCGCTATGCTGCTGCCGCTTCCACTGTGGGCCTGTTTCTCCTCACACTGCTCCCCTACCCAGAGGCATCCTGAGGTACTGCCCCTCCCTGACACCAATCCACCTTGGCTACAGCCAGGCCAGAACTGCTCTCCATTTGTTCTGTTGGAAGGCTGGGTGTGTTCGGTTCCCCCAAAAAAGAGATTTCATTGTTTCATATTCAGCCTTAGATAGTGTGATCTATAAGGAATGATAGTTCCCTGGTCTTTTTCAGGAGTAGTTTATGTTTTCCTAGCTCCTTTTAGCCCTATAGTTTTATAATCTGCTAGTGTGTGGAAATACTTAGGGAGCTTTTAAAAATCTATTTAGACACAGGCCTGAAATTTTAATTTAATTGGTCTAAGGTGAGGCCCAGGCTAAGTGTCTTTGAAAAGCTCCCAAGGGATTTTAACACAAAGCTAGAGCTTAGCTTGGAAAGTACCCCGTGGAGCATTTCTGGGAGTCCATGGAAGATATCATCAGTACGTTTAGGATTAACTCGTCAGTCACCAGCGAGCTCTGTCCTTCCTTCCTTTTCTGGTTGTGCACCCTTCTGTTGGGTACCTCCCCCTCTGCTTGGCATTGCTACATTCTTGCTCTCTCCCACCAGATACGTCTCTTTCTGCCCTGTCACCAGTACTACTTCTATAGGCCTGAATCACTGGAGAGTTGGCTAGGTGCCATCTTTAGGATTAGGGCCAGTTGGCCTCGAAACTAGTAATAATAAACACTTAACGATCCTATTCCTACGTGCCAGAACTGTTCAAGGTACTTTACATATATTACATCATTTAATCCTCAAGATAACCCCATAAAATAGGCACTGTTATTATCCCAGTTTATACATGACAGGGGTGAAACACAGAGAGGCTAAGAAATATGGCTGGCAAAATCCTAAAAAGGAACCCCCCAAATTCCTTTCAAACACTAATACAGACTACTGTCGATGGGATTTTATAGATGTACTTACAGTTCCAAGTCAACTTCCCTTGAGGTTCAGAGATTAACCCAGTTAACTCTGATCCAGAAAGAAGAGTTTTCTCCAGCTGGACGCAGATGGGGAAGTCAGAGAGATTTGCAGCATGAGAAAGACTCAACATGCTATTGTTGGCTTTGAATGTGGAGGAAGGTATGTGACAAAGAATGCAGATGGGCTCCAAGGAAAGATAGTGGCTAGAGGCTGACAGTAACAACATGGAGCCTCAGACCTACGGTCGTGAAAAACAGGGATGACCTTGGAAATGAATTCTTCCCTAGATCCTCCAGATCAGATAGATAGACCCTACCCTACCTTACAGCTTGACTTCAGTGCTATGAAACCCCAAAGAGCAGAGAACTCAATCACACCGTCTTGGATGTCTGACCTACATAATTATAAGCAAATAAATGGCTGTTGTGTTAAGGTTCTGAAGTATGGTAATTTGTTACACAGAAGTAGAAAACTAAACTGGCAAAGTTGCCCAAGTTGAGCCAGACAGTAAGCAGTAAAATCAAGATTTAACCCCAAGTACTATAGGTCAACAGCTCTTTCAGATTACTTTCAATTCCCACACCCAATGGATGAAGGTTGCACTAGACGATAAACAACCATTCTGGGCTCAGCCACTGATGACCTCCTCACAAGCACTTAGTAATGAGGCCAAATGTGTTGACCCCCCTTCTGAAGAAGTCTCCCAGCTGGCTGCTTAATCCCTTCGGCAAAACCTTTTGGTAGGTTTGCATCATATTTCCCAGAACTAACTCCACTTGGGCTTAGGTTGAGATGTGATCTCCTGTGTACACAAATTTATAGTTCTGTTTGCTGGGAATGCACAACAATGCCTAGGAAAGCCAGGGCTATTTATGGCAGGACCCATTCACTGCCCATACTTAGCCTGCATTTTGAAACCCGATGTGATATTCAGATATGGGATGTGTTTCTTCGGATACTCTCCTACTTCAGTATGCATGAGCCATTGGTATATTTACATTTATTTGTTTCTTTCTCTCTCGAACAAATAGTGAGTATTCACTGATTAGTATGTAATAACTTTTCTTTCTATAGCTCTATAAGTTTTTATTTACTGAATGACAACTATGTGCCAGAGAGGATGCCAACGGCTTTGTAAATAATATATCATTTAATCCTCTCTGTAATTCTATAATGTAAGTATCATTATTTTCATTTTACAAATAGGCAACTGAGGTGCAGGATTACAAAGAAAGAATCTGTCTAAGGCACACAGCTGACAAGCGGTGGAGCTAGGTTTCAGATAAGGTTCTCTGGCTTCAAATCCCTTCATTTAACATTAAAAGGCTGCTACCTATCTTCTGAGCACTCCTGAAAGTTTAGAACTACCCCGTGGCACAGGGCTTCAGTATGGTTCAAACAAATGACTCAAAGACCCTTGCAAAGTCCGTCTTCAGGCAGCTCATACCTTAGCCTGCTGTGCTATCACATACCTACACATCTGGTAATGTCATCAGTATAAAAACCATTTCAGTCATGGATACTGGCTCAGATGGGGTCTCGCTGATTTAAAGCTAATTAAGTAAAACCCCCAAGGTAAAAAACATCTTTGTGCGGATTCATCCTTAACCATACTTGGTTAGTTTATTTAGAACAAATAAATCATACCAATTCTGAGGTGCCTTCTATATTTTTTCTGAAAAATAAAAAGCTTATTATGTTCATATGTAAGAATTTGTTGATATTATCAACAAACAAACCCTACATGAATAAAACATTTCTGGATATTACCCTCAGTTAGTAAGTAATGCTGACTGTTTCTTGATGTTCATGAACCTGCCAATTAAGCAAGCCTTGGATTAAAATCTAGATCTTGGTTAATACAATGATCACATTTTTCTGTTCTAGCATATTCTCAAGCAAAGTTTGTGAAATTTTAATACAGAAATGAAGTGGAAAGGAGGACATTATGTTATGTTTGAATGTGCATGTTATGTTTGAGAAATAGGAGACTTGCTCAGTCAGTTTAGCATCCAACTTCGGCTCAGGTCATGATCTCAGTTTATGGGTTTGAGCACTTTGGGTTCTATGCTGACAGCTCGGAGCCTGAATCCTGCTCAGGATTCTGTGTCTCCCTTCCTCTCTGTCCCTCCCCCCTGCTTGGGCTCTGTCTCTCTCTGTCAAAAATAAACATTAAAAATAAATAAATAAATAAAAGAAAATTAGGAGACCTCAAATCTTACCCTCTTCATGTCACCTCACAGCCATGCTTAGTTGCTGTCTGTGTCCCAGTTTTTATATATGAAATGAAATCGTGCCTAAAGCACTATATGAATTTATTATTGTTGTTATTATCATTATAATTATTAAAATTGAGAAATGTCAGTGGGTAGATATTCTAGACCCTGGAAGTCATAAATCCTCTATATGGGCCTTTTCTGACCTGGCCTCAATTTCCCAGGTAACTCCCTTTTTGTTCTGCTACTAGAGCCCTTTCCAGGCAATGGAACAGTAAGATGATGATCCTATTATTGTGGAAATAATTGGTGTGGTGGTTTCCTGCACTATGGTTGGCTGTGATTGCCTGCCCACCAGGAGCCTTTGGATTTGAGCAAGTTGCAAAGTACAAATGTGAACTTCACAAAGACTGGGAGAATGTCTCACTCAGGATATGCCCCAGCACCTATCAGACAAAAGTGCTTGATAAAGTGATTAATGTAGTAATAAATAAGGGAATGGCTTTTTATCCTCAAATGGAGCCTAAAGCCAATGATCAGGCTAAGAAAGAGAATCAGAAATATTTCCTCTTTTATTTTCTTTAGGAGGTAATTAGTCAGAATTTTTGTCTTCAGGAAAACAAACCTCAAGTATAACATTTCTTTTTTCTTTTTAAGATAAAAATTTTTAATGTAGATTAAGAAACCAAAATACCAAGAAGATACAAAAATCATGAAATCATACCTACTTGATAATATAATCTTAAAATATACAAAAATCTTAAAATTGATGGATTTACATGAGGAAACAGATAAAGTGTATCTCTCGGAAACTGACAGATAAAGCAGACCAACAGTTAAGAAAATTAAGGCTCCCCAAATTTGAACAAAACATTTAAAAAGGCTCCTGCACCTGTCAAATAGCATACATTTTTTTTCAAGCAGAAATGGAATATTTTCACAATTAGGCCACAAATGAAGTATTGACAAATTTTAATGAATAAATATCATAATGACCATGGTGTGTGAAAGCAATGCAATATTATAGATTATTAGAAATCACCAATAAAAAGATGTCCAAATCACTTCCCCATGTGTTTTGAAACTAAATGTCATACTTCTAAATCGTTCATAATTTAAAGATGAAATTCAAGGGAAATTACAAAACATTTAAAACTAATAGTTTTGAAAACCCAACATATCAACTCTTTTGGAATGCAGTTAAAGAAGTACTTACAGAGAAAATCAAAACCTTAATTACATCTAGTAGAAAACAAAAAAGACTGGAGGAGGGGGGGCGCCTAAGTGGCTCAGTTAGGCAAGCAGGGGACTTCGGCTCAGGTCATGATCTCATGGCTCATGGGTTCAAGCCCAACATTGGGCTCTGCCCTGACAGTGCAGAGCCTGCTTGGTACACTCTCCCTCTCTCTCTGCCCTTCCCCCACTTGCTCTCTCTCTCTCAAAATAAATAAACAAAAACAAAAACAAAAAGACCGTAAACTGAGATCGGAATTAAACTCATAAAGCTAGGGGGAAAAACAACAGTGAATTTTGTATTTGTCTTAAGAAGCGTTACACTCCTTTTCTTTTTAAGGACTGTTGCACTTAAATGGAATGACATATATATTTGTATATTTTCATCTATTATGTAGAAAATACAAGTGTTAAATAATGTCAGATATCTCCCTTAACATTTAAGAATGCATATTTTACCAATAAGTTATTTTCATTCATTCATTCATTCATTCATTCATTCACAGATTTGACCAGGACATGCATAGGGCTATTGATTTTCTCCTGAAGTGCCAGTACTCAGTAAATTTATCTGTTTGATAAATATTCACTGGGTTCCAGGTACCTTGATAAGTCAGATATTTGCTCTTGTGAAGCCACCAATGATCAAAACATTTTCAGAACTTCCTTTCCATTTGTTTCCAGGCCTGAAGTGCACTAATTATATAACACCTCTTGGTCATGGAACCAGTATACAAACATTGTCTAACCCAGTCCTCATAAGAACAAGGAATCGTCATGCCAGAGGTGCAGAAAGCACATCTAACATCTAACAGGAACTCAAGACATAACTCGGGAGATCATTATTAACCATGTCTGACGAACAAAGACATGGAGACTTAAAACAGTAAATGACTTTTACAAAGTCAACGTCCTAGGTGTAAGAACCTCAACTCAACCTCTGACCCTCATTCAGTTGTTTGAATTCAATATACCAGTACCTTCAATAGTGACATATTGGTTTTATGAAAACACTCAAAATTCATTGAGAGCTAGGTTTTATAAATAAGATGGGGAACCAAACTGGATAATAACAGGGGATTTGTATTGATTGTTTTGTTTTTAACTAAAATTGAGGCCTGGACTATCAGATAATGAGCCGTATTTTCTTGGGGGACTGATGAGGTGGCTCTGTACACAATGCTGGGAAAGTAGCTCTAAAATTTTTGTGAGCAGTGTCAGGCTAAGAGAAGCTCATGTGTATTTCTACAGAACTGTTTTTTGGAGGCATGGAATATTTTTGCAGGATAAACAGGGGATCATGATTAATTCCAGGAATCTTGGTCTTCATCTTTCCTTGCAGATATACAGCACTAACTGTATTTGTTATTTACCTTTAAAGCAGACAATAAAGCATGGGACTGAGGTCCAATGAACACACAAAGAGTAATAATTTATTTCACAAATATTTAAAAATAAATATATATACAATATATTTAAAAATCTATATAAATAAGGAAACAACTCATAACCAAACAAATCTAGGTCCAATCAAGAACAAGGAATAAGAGCTAAGAGTGGCATCATATACCAGAAAACTCTATCCAGGCCTTCCCTTTCTCATGATTGTACCCTGAGCACAGGAATGAGGCAGTTTAGGCTAGCTGTAGGTAATTCTGCATAAGAGCCTGTCCTCCTTTGAAGACCTGAAATTAAATGGCTTAAATGAGTTAAGCAGAAATCCTTGGTAGTTGTTTCTAGATAAGGATTGCAGCCCTCTGGCCTTTCTGTGATAAGGCCAAGGAGAGAAGGTTACATAAACAAAAGCCAGGAGGGATTTGGG
>PITB01035595.1:0-12388 GCA_004024585.1 Paradoxurus hermaphroditus
ATTTATAATTTTAAAAATACAACAGGGATCACTTTTAAAAGAGAAAATGACTTCGTTTTGAATCATTTGAAGAGAAATATTGCTCTCGCTACTGCACGTGGGGGCAGGGTGGGGAGAGTAATAGATTAATGCTGTCTCATCTCGGATCCAAAGACCCAGTTCTAGGGGGAAGGGAGAGACACGTGGCGGGGAGATGGGACGACCCCAAAAGAACAGAAGGACCCAGCGCCCAGAGCCCTTGCTGGCTTCGCCGTGCGTGGAGAACACACCTGCTAACCTGTGGCCATAAGTTCTACGGCACCTGCCTGAAGAATCTTTCTTCATCTTTCACCAAATCGGAATTGCGGAAAGATTACGGGGCGCCGTTAGTTCCCCTAGCCTGGCTGAACTTGACCCTTTCTCCTGGTGTCCACTGACCATCGATGGGGGGGAACTGCTTTTAGCAGGCTCCACTGCGATAATCTCTAAGTCATTAGCTGTAGCTAAATTTAAACCTTCAAGGATCGATCTCTAAGATCCTAGTGATGGTGCTGACGTAGAGACCAGTTCCTCAAAAAATCCTTTAAAAACGAATGATTTTAGATCTGGGGCGGGGGATTTGCATTTCCCCATCTTCCGATCAGCTTCGGCTTGTTCCCTGTGGCTGGGATGCACTCCGTCACGTTCTATGTAAGAGCCCCTGGCACTGGAGGGTCTCACACGCAGGACTGCGATCTATCTTTCACGTGCATTGGGGCAGATGCGAGGTTAGAAACCACTGTATAAATACGAGTTGAAGCCCGTGTTTTCCAGGCAGATTTTATTAATGATGCTGTTATGTGTTGAATTGTGCCTCGCCATTCATGTGTTGAAGCGTCAAACCCCAAGACCTCAACATGTATAGACGGGAGACAAGGCCTTTAAAGAGAAGATTAAGTCAAAATGAGGCTTAATGAGGATGGGCCCTAGTCCTGTATGATTGGTGCCCTCGTAAGAAGAGAATTAGACACCAGCAGGTGCGTCCCCAGAAGGAACACCGGTGAGGACCGTCAGAGGTGGCCATCTATGAGCCAAGGAGAGAGGCCGCAGGAGAAGCCAGCCCTGCCTGCACCTTGATCTTGGACCCCAAACCTCCTGAACTGTGAGAAATTAATTTCCGTTGTATGTATGGTAGCTCGAGCAGACTAATACAGAGGCTAAATCACTTCTGAGCATGCTTCTAGCTAAGTATTAAAGAGACAGAATTTCATGTTGCTTATTTTGCGGGGGGAGCATGTGAGGAAGCATTTCAGATATGGTCTTGTTAGAAATAGATGGTACCCTCTGAGGACGTCACTGAAGAGTGTGAGGAACAGGCTGATTGACAGAGGTGTGGGCCAGGCTGAGGGAACTGAGGGGGGATGGGGCAAGCCAGGGACCGGCAGCAGCAGGGTGCCATTAGTATACGTGACCTGAGGGACAAGGGGGCGAAGGCTGGCTGGAGCTCCCGGCCAGCTGTAGCCGTAGAAGGGAAGCAGCTGGACAGAAACAGTGGCCGTAGAGTGACAGGGGCTGGCGGAGTGGGGGAGAGAAATACTCTGCCCTCTCTCTCTCCTGCCCTCCTAACCTGTGCTAGTGCCTCCTGTTGTCCTCACTGGGTAATGACTCGACCCTTCAAGGTCGGGCTTCCTGGCTATGGCACAGGGCGGAGAAGGGCAGAGAACACAGGAGGGCGGGCATGGAGAATGGTCATGCATCTCTCATGACCCATTCCTGCCACATGCAGAACGGCGCCCTCTCACCCTGGGTTTCTTCGCTTTTCACTTCTCCTCTTGCTTTTTGGTATTTTTCTTAGTTGTGTTTCTTCACTTTTAAAAGCGGGAACCATGAATATCTTCTTCACGAGATCGCCATAAATGAAAACAGCCTATCAGCCTATCGAAAGCCCTTGGCATGGAGGAGATCCTCTGTTCATCTCGTTTGTTCTTGTTCACTTCTAACTCCTCCTCCCCCGTCTGTATCTTCCCCATGCCCTTCTTCAAGCCCTCGTTAGGTCCATGCTGGACCCTCTTGGGGAGGCTGTGTCAGCAGGTCAGTGTGCTCTACGAAAATGGGACAGGAACAGGAAAGGAATAGGTAAGAAAGCAGTTTTGTGTTCTGGCCAGAATAGAGATAAAATAAAGGCCTACTAAAGAGATGGAAGAGGTTAAAGAGGAGAAGGCTAAAGCAGGGAGAAGAGAAAGTGCAGAAGATCAATCACAAATGAAGAAATAGTTGCTCTCTGTCTCCTTTTCTTTCTAAGGTCTGAAACCTCACTCCTGTGGAGGGAGGGATGGAAGAAGGAGTGGGTGGATGGCTGGGTGGATGGTAGATGGGTGGATGACTGCTGGACAGATGGATGGATGGATGGATGGTTGGATGGATGGATGGTTGGATGGATGGATGGATGGATGGATGGATGGATGGTTGGATGGTTGGATGGTTGGATGGATGGTTGGATGGATGGATGGATGGATGGATGGATGGATGGATAGATGGTTGGATAGATGGTTGGATGGAGGCTTGGGTTCCTGCATACCTGTACATAACTGCTCTGTTCCAATAACAACATTATGATTTGAGAGGCACAGAAACAGTGCTAAGGATTGGGAGGAAATTTTACAGGAGCATATGGGTACCGTCTTGCCAGGTAATCTAGTTGTCAAGAGTGGATGGGAGGGTGAGAGAAAGGGGTGATAATATTAAAACTAGATACAAAAATACAAGGTGAATTTTAGCTCTTGGTTTTATTTTTGAAATGAGAGCCATAAATAGTCACAATCTTACCCATTCTCCATCTTTCTTAGCTTTCCACAGGGAACTCTTACCTAAGCACATAAGATGCATAGTTAGATCTAAGCCTCAAATACATTTTATACCAAGAATTAGGAAAACTTTTAAAAGCATTATTGATGGGCCAGCAAGAGTGCTTCTCACTCAAAGAAGGGGGCAGTTCCTGTCCCAGGAGGATGGGAGCCCCAAGAATGGGTGTTTCTTGGTATCACCAAGAGAGTTCAGTGAATCTCACTTCTCAATAAAAACATCAAAATGGAACTACTAATAATAGAAATTAAGCTAAGATCTCATTAGTTTTTAACACGTCTGAGGTAAGGTCATAACACAAGTTGTTTCTTCCTAAGAATCCGCCATTGTTAGTCTGTGTTATGTTGCTCAGAGTAACCAAGTATACTGAGTCCATTGGTGGGGTACGCTACCATGGGGACTGCTGGATGCTTGGTGACATGAGCTGAAGAATGAGGTCTCCTATCTGTCAAGAGGAAGACCAGACTCTGGACCAGAGAAGTCCCCCGACACAGGGGAGGTCCAGTGAAGCTATACTTGCTCTACCTGTTCTTCTGCTTGTTCCCATTTCTCAAGGGCAACGCTGGCTATGCCCAAATTCTATCCAGTTGAAATTAAGTGGTGTGTCTTCACTGACAAGTGTAAATAACTGAATGGCGGTTTCTGAGGTTGAAGTGGGCACCCCCTAGGTGTTTGAGTTAAAGAGGCAAACCACCGCTGATTTCAGATAGCACCCGAAAAGAGTAGTGACTGTCGGGAGGAGATACTGTGTAGGAGGTAACAAGCATGGCCTTCCTCAGAGGGCCATATTGTCTTTTGAACCCTAGACCTTGCACGTCTGTGAAAAGTGGGATTGAAGGAGTGGGAGTCAGAGGAATGTTAGGCCTTTGTTAAGATTTCTGCTGCTCTAGACTTCCTGCTAGTTTTCTCTCCTTCTCCTACATTTTAATAGAGAAGTTGGAGTTTCCCCACTACTTAGCTTTCTACAAGGTTATTTTTGGGTACAATATGGCTTTGACTTATGTGGTTTTCATTCTACTTTTTTATATTTTTAATATTCCTTCTCTTTCTCTAAGTTGCAGAATGCTTTGATTTATTTTCTTAAAAATTGTTTTTGCTTTCAATTCTAGTACTTTTTTTTTTTTTTAAGTAGGCTTCATGCCCAGCGCCAGAGACCAACGTGGGGCTTGAAGTCAAGACCCTGAGATCAAGGCCTGAGCTGAGGTCAAGACCGGAGCTAAGATCAAGAGTTGGACGCTTAACCGACTGAGGCCCCAGAAGCCCCAATTCTAGTATTTTAAAATTTTGTTTTTACTTTTGATTTGCTAGTCTCCATTCTGACTTCTAGCTTCATATGCTTTTTTCATTTTCATTGCAATAATACTATTGCGATTTCCCTTTTTCACTTTTCTAGATTTTAAATCTAAATTTTATCTATCCGATCTCCATTTTATTATTTAAACTGTTTTGACTTTCAGTCTTGGATGTGGCTTCGGCTTAATTAATTCACTCACTTAAAATATTTAATCGATGTTTTAAAACACCATTATTTGATTTTATTAGATGTATTCTTCTCTTCAACCACTACCTTCGCTTTTATTCTTTCTTTGATATTTTAAGTTCTTCGTGCTGTCATTTTAGGGATCATACATAGTTTAGAATTTTATTTTGGGGATCACAGGGACCAGACAAGAAACAAAGATATGTGACTTAAGCCAGATATAAGGCTGGCACGGGTACCTGGAGACGGCACGTCCTGCCTAGAAGATCCAAATGAAGACAAACATTGAAGCAATATTTAGGGTAACAAAACGGGAGTTAACTAATGGTGCTAATTTTTGAGCGGGATTATAGTTTGTTTTCTTTTTGTTTGTCTCTGTTTTCAAAATCTTACAAATGTCAATCACAATGCTTTTGTAATAATGGGAGGAGAGTGAAAACAGAAGCAAAAGACAGCATAACAAAAACACTGTTCCAGCCAGACACACACGTCTGCCGGCTGTATACGGCCTGCAGCCTCCAGCGTGTGACCTTGATTTATGTTTGTAATGGCAGGAAAGAAGCTTCCATTGCAAAGAGGGGAAGCTGGAGGCCCTGCTTCTCCCTGTAGCCGCCCTCCTGCCCTCCTACTCAGGCTCCGTGCCTCCCAGGGAGAGTTCTTCCCAAATCTTTACTTGTAGGGTCTTGATGCTCCATCAGCAAAACTTCTTACCGGTAAAACTTCAGGAGCGCTTGGTACATTCCAAGTGCCCCTGTTTCTTCTGAGCCACTGAATTCTTTTTATTTAACACCTATTGGGAGTCACGTTTCATTCTTTGGGTTGAATAGAATAGAAGAGTTGCTATTCATGATTTTAGCATTCTCTCGCAAATGTCCAACCCACATATGTTTGTTCTTTTATTTCCTCGTTACTTTCTAATCCTGTTTTGTTGAATACATGCTGTGAGACACCTTACGTCGACTTAGTAATAACATAGGGTATACATAAAGTAATTGACGAAATGTGTGGGAACTGCCTCAGTTTACCTCCTCAGTCTCATTTCCGTAAAACTCTTTCCATATTGCCCTTCTACACACACGCGCGCGCCATACCCTAACCCCATATGCATCGGTTTCCTGCAGTTCAGAATTAATTACCTGAATTCGCCATGCATACTTCATGCTTCACATTTGGTCCTACCTCTGCCTGGAGTTGGCCCTTCGTTTACCTTACTGATTCCTACTCATTCTTTCGGAGTTTTGAATCTCCTGTTCACCTTCTTCAGTTTCCCTTTTCTGCCTTCCCCCTTAAGATGCTTCTCCCAGTGCTCATAGAACCCTCTAGAATAGTGTGTATCCTAACTGTAATGGTCTACTTGCTTCTCTTGATCTTCTCCCCTAAACTGGGAATTCTCTGGTGGCTGGGACTTAGTAATTTTTTGAACATTTCCATTAAACGCAAGTAAAATGTTCTCCAGACACGCGTCCACACTGAAATGAGTGACAAAACACAAAATTGCAACCAGAACGGAGGCATGGGCCTTTGTTTGGGTGGATTAATACATTCTGTGTAGATTTGATCTAGTCATTTAAGCAAGCATCAATGTCAAGGGATGACATTACCTTAAATCGCTTGGATTCCCCTGGAGAGCAAGGTTTCACTCTATTAATATCTGTCATGACAGATCATTTGGTTTGCTACACACCGACCTTGCATTTAGGCGCGTAGAGAGACAGTTCAGGTTTGCAGATTCTGCGTGAGTAAACCTCCGCACAAATAGTGTTTATGCCTTTCTATCTTTTCATTTATACGGCGCCCAATACATTTCCTTAGCATTCTCCACACGACTGCACACATTTTCCTTCAAACCCACTCTTTCTCGGGTCTACCCTGTCTGTAAAAACCTCCTCCTGCTCCTCCTGCAGAAGCTCGAAACCTTGAAATGAAGTCCGACATTTGAATCCTCCCCTCTTCCGGCCCATGGTCAAACCCCACGGATGGCACCCTAAGACACGCCCCGCATCTGCTCTTTGCCTTCTGTTGTCTTTGCTCCTTTCTCAGGTTGGGCCTTCGTCGCCTGTCACTTACTGTGAGGACCTAATAACTCATCTCTCCTCTGGACGAGAGGAATCTTCACAAGCCCTGCCTGCTCTCCCTTGGGCTCCTGTCCATGGTGCTGGGCCCGACCTCCGGGCTCACGCATGTTGAATGGACAAACTCTTCAGAGGCTCCTTATAAGACACTAGTGACCCTACGTGGTTACGTCCTCTTCGCTTCTTCTAGCTTCTCTGCAACTTGCGTCAGCATTTCCCAGTTCTCCAGCCTCTCCTATGTCATTTCACACCCTGGGGTGTCTTTGTCTGGCTGTCTCTGCTCGTCCAAGTGACATCTGCCCTTCAAGGTTCAACTTGGTTGGTATCCCTTCCCCGCTTCCACTTGGGTGGATTTATTTTCCCTCTCCATGATATTCTGGTGGCATTTACTTTATCGTCATTTACTTCTCTCTTAGAACCTACTACATTTTTTTCTTGACTTACTTTCTTTTATTTTATTTATTTATTTATTTTTGCGTTTGAAAACATCCCATCCCTGGGTTTCCCTTTCCAGGCTGGAGGGATCCTCCTTGATAGCAGGAAAAACCATTATACGGTAAAACCTTGAATCGCGCGTAACTTGTTCTGCGAGTGTTCTGCAAGAGAAGCAAATATTCTAATAAATTTTAACTTGACAAACGAGTGATGTTTTGCAGTACGAGTAGCACGTGATGCCAAACGTCACGCGATCGCCACCGAGCCAATGGTTCGTCTCCCTGTGGGTGGTCGTCTCCCAGGCTCGGATGCTCGGTCTCAGGCAACGGTATTTGGCAGAAATCAGTAATTTTTCAGAATGTGGGAAGGTGCCCACAACTGGCACTAGTGTGTTTTTTCTTTTTGTCACTTCAGAGCACCTCTGGACAGTCCTTTGCTTTTCATCCAAGAGTAAGCTCAGGAACGCTTAGCTTCATTCTAGGTCAGGCTGCCTGCAGACAGAGGCTCTTCCCTCTGCTGCCTTATTGCCAGTTCCATTAAACATAGTCTATGACAAGAGTTTAATACTGGACTGCGGTCAACACCTGTGCGAGCATACACAATGGCCCCCATGCGGGAAACATTCCATTGAGCCAACGGATAGCAGTGATTCCGTCAGTGATGATGAGAGTCGTTCTACACAATAACCCTCCTCCCTGGTCTCCCTCACACCAGCCATGAAGGTTTTCAAGGTAAGTGCAGGTTAATTTGTTTATTTTTCTTCATATTTTGTATTTTCTTTATTATTTTGTACTATATTACAGTATTGTAATCATTTGTATATGAATATATTTGGGTTGTAGAATGAATCATCTGAGTTTCCAGTATTTCTTATGGAGAAATTCACTCTGGTAGACAAGGGCTTTGCATTACAAGCGTGTTTCTGGAACGAATTATCCTGGCCAACCAAGGTTTTGCCGCACTTGGCTTGGCATCCTCCAGAGCACCTGGCAACCTGTGTCCCCTTCTAGAAACGCTTATTGAATACAATTAATCCATTGTATGTAGTAACTGGGAAAACCTGATTATCTCTTATGGGTAGTGAAGGCTAGGGGATGAGACACGGGGATTACAAAGAGGAATCAAACACAGCCCTCCCCCCCCAAGAATGACTCAGACTAGGAATGAAGGCAACCAAGAAGTCTTCTGGGATTTGCTAAAATAAAAATCCTCTGAGACCCCAGGCAAGTCGTTTATCTTCTGTGTGTCTTAGATGACTCATCCGTTAAACATCCCATCTTCAAGGGCTTTTCCAAGGAAAAATAAACTTTTAAAAAACACCCAGATCTTTTGTGGGTTTGAGCCCTGCATCAGGCTCTGTGCCGACAGCTCAGAGCCTGGAGACTGCTTCGGAGCCTGTGTCTCCCTCTCTCTCTGCCCCTCCCCCGCTCACGCTCTGGCTCTTTCCCCAATATAAATAAACATTAAAACAATTTAAAAAAATTAAAAAACACCCAACTCTCTTAAGATCTTTACATTTTATAGGAAAAGGCATTGCATAAATAACCCACATATAAACGCGTTTGGAATGGTTTAACTAGCAAAACCCCCAGGCCCCGATGGTCAAGAGGAATGACTGATAATGAAGGCAAGTTCTTTAGGTAACATTAATCCGGGAATTATTTCCTTCCTGTCGAAGCCCGGGGGTGGGCTTATATAACTCCACCTGACCACAGCACAGAGATAAAAGGCATCCTGGGCCACCGCGGCAGGTAATTTTGCAGACTACGCCTCGCGAGACGGCGTCATACGTTTGTTTCAGGAGCAAATTAGGAACGGTAATAACCCAGGCAATAAAATGAAGACTCTGTATTTTTAATAACTGAATTCGGAGCAACTGCTCTTCCAAGTTTCTAATACTGTGAAGGCAAGGTCCACGGGAATCTAAAAGCAGCAGGGGTCCCGCACAGGGGCTCGGACACTGGAGTAGGGGCTCGATGGGGCCAACGCGGGGTCGCTGCCCTCAACGGCAGGCTCCGTGGTTTGTTTTTTTTAAAAAAATTTCTTATTGCAGGAAATAGGCGCGCCCGAGACCCTCTTTACCGTTTGTGCCAAGGCGTAGCGTGGACTTCAGTTCACTCCCTAAGCTTTGGTTTAGCCACTCCCGGGTATCCGTCTGCGTTGTTTGTAAGACACTGACTTCAAACCGATTTCCTGCAGGTAGTCAAGGAACTGGATCTAACCAATCAGGAAGCACAGTCTGGAGAGGGAGAGGGCTGAAGAAGAGGAATAATTAATGTTCCTGCGGCCCATTCCGCGGCCAGGTAACCTCCGATCTGGGTGTGCTTCCTTCCCTCTCCCCCTCAGCAACGTCGCGGCTGCGTGCCTATTGGGTGAGGGTCAAGAGAAGCTGACAGGTGTCACGTGGTGCCCGGGCAGTGTAGACGCAGGCAGCGTATTCAGGCCATCGCGCTAGCCAGGCCCACAGTCGCGGGGGCACCTTCGTTCTTCCTGATGCTGTTGTCATCGGCTTCACGACCTTCGTGGGGGATGGAAGCCTGGGGAGATTTCTGAGCCCGATGCCTCGGAGCCCTCTGTCTTTTAGCGCTATTTGGATTGCTCGCGTATTAGTTTTGCCTATGATATCATAAAAATCCATTCAACAAATATTAGCTATATGCCTAGCATGTGTTTGGGGATGGGGATTCAAGATGAATAAGAAAGGGTCTCTGCCCTCGAGGAATTCCCCTGTCAGGGGCGGGGCTATGAGCTAGGGTAGGACAGGCACGTGAGGAAGAGCAAGCGGAGCATGGGGCGGGTGTGAGCACCTGCACGAGGGGCTCCAGAGAGGAGGGGGGCATTTGAACTGCGTTGTGAAAAGTGAACTTCCCAGGTGCAGAAAGGCAGGAAAGGTATTCAGACAGAAAAAGCCCAGGCACACAGGAAGAATATTAGAGAGCAGGATGCTTGGGGAAAACTAGTTGGAGCTGGGAACTATTAAGGGCTTTATTCGATTTACCCCGTAGACAGTGGGAGCCTCCGAAGGGTTCCGAGCAGAGGAGAGACACAGTTCGATCTGTATTTGAAAAATCAGCCATGAAATAAATGCAAAGACAGACCGAAGGGAAGTGAAGCCGTGGAAAACGTGTTAGAAATACTACCCCAGCACAGAAGGTGGCTGCGGTGACCTTGACTTGCGATGGGGAAGGAGTAGGGGGACAGACCTGGGAGAATTCCCCGCCGTGGCGTCAGAATGGTGTGCACACAGCATTCCGCTGTCTCACTTAGCCACTTTCGGGGCTGTCCTGGTCCACTGGAAAAGCAGATTTCCCACGAAAATATCACTTTGGTAACTCTGGTAAATAACATTCTTTCTTGGGCCGCGTGGGGGGCTCAGTCGCTTGAGTGTCCGATTTCGGCTCAGGCCATGAACCTCGTGGTTCGTGACTTCAAGCCCTGCATTGGGCTCTGTGCTGTCAGCGCAGAGCCCGCTTTGGATCCTCTGTCCCCCCCCTCTCTGTTCCTCCCCTGCTTGCTCTCGCTCTCTCTTTCTCAAAGATAAATACACGTTAGAAGAGATAACATACTTCCTCTGTGCCTTATCTGTAAAATGGCATCGCACCATGTAACCACCAGATACTACAAACTCTAACAAGTACACCATATGGCAAGTAGTGACTTCCCAATTCGTGTTAGTTACATTCACCTTCTCGTATTTTTCCTCCCTGAAATTTACGGTTAATATCAACTTTTGCCCTGCTCTCATGAGATAATTGGCTTCGTATTCCAAGTTAAGATAAAGTTCCTCATTTTTTTCAGGGACGATTTTGTTCTCGTGAGATGCGGGTATGTAGACGCGTATGTTTATTTCACTCTAGTGTCAAGATAAAAATAGATACTCTCCTCCCAAAGAAAGCTAGACCAAGTGTAGCGTGTTTATAAAGATTTACGTATGGAGCTAAATTAATTCTGGAGAACCGAGGTATTCCTAGCCATCATTTCTCCTCATTCCGAGAACAAGTACAAATGAGCATGTCAAAAATGATGACAATTATTATGCCTTTATAATTTGATTCCTTACATATTCTAATTATATTCTTTTAATTAGTAACCACTCTTGTTCTTGAGCTTCCCCAAAGTGAGATTGAACTCGGTTCCTGATGCAAAACAGTTTGCAATTTTTATGTAATGTGACATGTCATTAAGTCAAGAGAATGACAATTGTTTTTTCACTAAAGACTTAGTAATGAGGATCGAGAACTTATGCGAATCACCGAGCGCGCATCTAATTTATAAAGCATCTAATGTATAAAAGTCACCGTGTCATCACTATCCGAGTCATCCGATTAAAGCAGAGATGATGACAACACTTCATTTGAAGTTCGGGAATGTACCCAAGAGCCCGGCCAGGCAAGGATAAAGAGGAACAAAGATGACACATTCCAAGAGGTTTAAAAAATATCTCCGGGAAGATCTTACGAGGAATATGGCCGCGGTCTTGTTCAGTTGCCATCACGCTAGACAGTATGCATTCGGCTCGCTGGCGGGTCCAGAACCGGCCGCACCGCACGCTCTGAGAACATCATGTCACGAAACGTGAATGCTGGCTCGCCAGCTCTGCTTCACCGGAAGTCTCCTTAGCAGGATGTGCCGCCACTCCCCTCCCTGGCTCCCAGATTTGATTTTACTAGTTCAGCGCGGTACCAGTGCATGGGGATCAGGACATCCTATGTCAGACTAGCCAGTTATTTACAGAAAACAAGAGGGCAGCCACGCACCTTGAATAGTTAGACACACCTTCATCTCTGCCATCCCATCTCTTAGGCTCCCCGTGTCTCTTCTTACGTACGAGAACAATCCAGACATTTTTGCTTTTGGAGGTACGTGCTGAGGGATTCAAAGTGTCTTAGTGTCTGCAAATTGCCTCCACGGGTTGACTGCAAAAAAAATCATGTGCACAGAGAGAGAGAGAGGCTGACAAAGAATGAAGGCGCAAGTATAGTGGTGTATAGACATTTGGTGAATCTGGGTAAAAGGCATATAGGAGTTATTCGTACCATTTATTTTTTCGGTTTTCTTTACATTTCTTTACATTTCATTTTCTTTACATTTGAAAATTTTTCACTATAAAAATTGGAGGAAGCCCCCAAATGAAAAAGGATATGTGATAAACTTTTTAAGATTTGAGGGGCACCTGGGTGTCTTGGTCGGTTAAGCCTCGGACTTCATCTCAGGTCATGATCTCAGAGTTCGTGAGTTCGAGCCCCGCGTCGGGCTCTGTGCTGACAGCTCAGAGCCTGGAGCCTGCTTCCGATTCTCTATCTGCCTTTCTCTCTGCCCCTCCCCTGCTCACACACTGTCTCTCTCTACCTCAAAAAATGAATAAAAACACTAAAAAATTAAAAAAAAAGAAAGGTTTAAGATTTGAGCAATAGTTGAAGGGCAAGAGAATTTGTCTGTGACTGCCTTGAAGGCCCATAAATAAAATAAAGGTGGCGCTTCCAAAAATGTTTATTACCTCTTTATTACGTTAACTTCATTAGGTTAGGATCATTAACCGTTAACTATGGTTCCCTTTTCTGGTGATTTAACGGACTTTATT
>PITB01035596.1:0-12184 GCA_004024585.1 Paradoxurus hermaphroditus
TGGATGGAACTGGAGGGTATTATGTTAAGTGAAATAAGTCAGTCAGAAAAAGACAGATACCATATGTTTCCACGAATAGGTGGACTTTGTGAGACTAAGCAAAAACCAGGGGGAGGGGAAGAGGGGAAAGGACAAGAAGACACAGAGAGGGAGGGAGATAAAACATAAGAGACTCTCAAAGACTAAGAAAAAACTGAGGTTGAAGGGGATGAGGGAGGGGGGAGAGGGGGTGATGGGCATTGAAGGGGGCACATGTTGGGATGAACACTGGGTGTTATATGTAAACCAATTTGAAAATAAACTATTATAAAATTTTAAAAAAAATTTGAAAAAAAAAAAAAGAAGAAGAACACAGCAAGCATAAGCCAGCAGAGGAAAGGAAATCCTAAAGATTAGAGGAAAATAAATGATATACAAATTTAAAAAACAAACATTAGAACACATCAACAAAACCAGGAGCTGTTTCTTTCAAAAAAATTATAAAATTGACAACCCCCTAGCCAGATTATCAATAAGAAAAGAAAAAGGTCCAAATAAATAAAATCAAAAATGACAGTGCGAAAGAACAACCAATTGCACAGAAATGTGAAACAACATGTTACAGAATATTATGAAAAAGTGTCTACCAACAAATTGGACAATCTGGAAGACATGGATAAATTTCTAGAAATATATTAACTACCAACACTCAAACACGAAGTAATAGAAAACTTGAACAGATCAATAATCAGCAAGGTAATTGAACCACTAATCAAAAGACTCCCAAGAAACAGAAGTCTGGGAGCAGATTTTCCATAGGTGAACTCTACCAAATATTTTAAAGAGATATTATCTATATTTCTTAAATGATTCCAAAAGTAGAAATGGAAGGAAAACTTCCAAATTTATTCATAAGACCAACATAATCCTGATACCAAAGCCAGACGAAGACTCCACCAAAAAAAAAATAAAAAAGAGAGAGAGAGAGAGAACGACAGGCCGATATCCCTGATGAATATGGATGCAAAAATTCCCAGCAAAATACTAGCAACCCAAATCCAACAGTGTATTCAAAGGATCGTTCACCACAATCAAGTGGGATTTATTCCTGGGCTGCAAGTGTTGTTCAATATTCACAAATCGATTAACACGAATAACCATGTTAATAAAGGATAAGAACCATACGATATTTTAATAGATGCAGAAAAAAGCATGTGACAAAATACAACATCCATTCACGATAAAAACCCTCAATAGACTCAGGTTAGAGAGAATATGCCACAACATAATAAAAGCCATATCTAAAAATCCACACCTAATATCATCTTCAGTGGAGATAAACTGAGAGCTTTTCATCTCTGGCCAGGAACACCATAGGATGTCCACTCTTATCACTATTATTTCACAGAGTGCTGGACGTCCTAGTCACAGTAATCAGACGATAGAAAGAAAGAAAAGGCATCCAGAGAAGCAAGGAAGGATTCAAACTTTCACTATCTGCAGATGGCATGATACTCTATATAGAAAACCCAAAACGTCCACCAAAAAATTGCTGGAACTGATACATGAATTCAGTAACGATGGAAAATAAAAAAATCAAGGCACAGAAATCGAATTCATTTCTATACAGCAAGGATGAAGCAGCAAAAAAGAGAAATCAAGAACCAATCTCATTTACAATTGCACCAAAAAAGAAGTGCCTGGGTAGCTCAATCAGTTAAAAGTCGACTGTTGGTTTGCACTCAGGTCATGGTCTCATGATTTTTGGGTTCCAACCCCGCATCCAGCTTTGCACTGACAGTGTGAAACATGTGTGGGATTCTCTCTCTCCCTCTCTCTCTGGCTCTCCCCCCACTCACTCTCTCTGTCTCTCTCTCTCAAAATAAGGAAATAAAAACTTTAAAAAATATTCAAAAAACAATTGCACCAAAAAAATAGGATAATTAGGAATAAACCTAGCCAAAGCAGGAAAAGATCTATACTCCGAGAACTAGAAAACACTGAGAAAAGAAATCGAAGATGATACAAAGTATTGGAAAAACATTTCATGCTCATGGATCAGAAGAAATATTGTTGAAATGTCTATACTACCCAGAGCAAGCAACAAATTTAATGTGATCCTTAACAATTTATCAACAGCGTTTTTCACAGAGCTAGAAAAACTAATTCTAAAATTTGTATGAAATCAGAAAAAGCCCCACGTAGCCAAAGCAACCTTGAAAAAAGAAAAAAAAAAAAAAAGCTGGAGGCACTACAAAACCCAAACTCAACTCATGTCACAAAGCTGTAGTGGTACTGACACAAAAATAAACACATATCAATAGAGCAGAACAGAAACCTGAGAAGTAGACTCACAGCTATATGATCAATTAATCTTCAACAAAGCAGGAATCAATATCCAATGAAAAAAATACCGTCTTTTCAACAAATGTTGAGAAAACTGAATGGCAACATGCAAAAGAATGAAAGTGGGCCACTTTCTTAACACCATACACAAAAGATAAATTCAAAATGAATTATAGACCTAACTGTCAGATCTGAAAACATTAAAATCATAGAGGAATAACTTTTAGACATCAGCTGTAACAACTTCTTACTAGTTATGTGTTCTGAGACAAGGGAAACAAAAGCAAAACTAAACTATTGAGACTTAATGAAAATAAAAAGCTTCTACACGAGGGCACTTGGGTGGCTCAGGTAGTTAAGCATCCTAATCTTGATTTTGGCTCAGGTCATGATCTCCCCGTTCATGAGATTAAGTGTGGAGTCTGCTACGGATTCTCTCTCTCTCTCTCTCTCTCTCTCTCTCTCTCTCTCTGCCTCCTGCCTGCTCTCTCTTTCTCTCTCAAAATAAATAGATAGATAGATAGATAAACAAACTTTAAAAAATGCATTCAACAAAGTTGTAAGGCAACCTACAGCACGGGAGAAGATATTTGCAAATGACATATCTGATAAATGGTTAGTATTTAAATATCTAGAAAACATCAAACTCAAAACTTGGAAAAGAAATAATCTAATTAACAAATGGGCAGAAGTCATGAATGGACATTTTTCCAAAGAAGACATCCAGATGGCCAACAGATACATGAAATGATACACAACATCACTCATCGTCAGGCAAATACAAATGAAAACTACAATAGATATCACCCCACACCTGCCACAAATGGCTAAAATGAACAACGCAGGAAAACAACAGATGTTGGCGAGGATGCAGAGAAAGGGGATGGTAGGAATGCAAACTGGTGTAACCACTCCGGAAAATGGGATGGAGGTTCCTAACAAAGTTAAAAATGGAACCACTTCATGATCCAGCAGTTGCACTAGTAGGTATTTACCCCAAGAATACAAAAATACTGATTGAAAGGGGTCCGTACATGGTAGCATTATCTGCAACAGACAAATGATGGAGACAGCCAAAATGTTCATCGACTGATGGATGGATAAAGAAGAAGTGGTATATATATACAATGGAATACAATTTGGCCATAGTAAAGAATGAAATCTCACCATTTGCAGTGGTGGATGGAGGTAGAGAGTATTATGCTAAGTGAAAGAAGATAGAAAAATTCAAATACCATACGATTTCACTCATACGTGGAATTTAAGAAACAAACAAAATGAGAAAAGTGGAAAGACAGAGACAAATCAAGAAATAGACTCAAGTATATTAATATAATTATTAATTATAAGTAATTATAATATTTTATATAATAATTAATTGTAGGTTAATTACAGATGGTTACCAGAGGGATGGTGGTCAGGGGATGAGTTAAACATCCCATCCCAGGCGATGGAGATTAAGGGGTGCACTTGAGATGAGCTCAGGGTGTTGCATGTAGGTGATGAATCACTAAGTTGTACACCTGAAACTACTGCTAACTAACTGGAATTTCAATAAAAACTTTTAAAAATTGAATTAAAAAGTTATGCCCCATTCTAAATTCCACTATTTCACATGTACTTTTCTTAAAGCATTTCAAGTCATGAAGCAAATATATGTTTCAGTGTTAACCATTCTTTTCCCATGTATAATGTCTGTCCAATTCATATGAATTTGGGATGCATAACTGTGGCTCTATTTGAACTCATATATAACATGTCAAGTTCTGGAGCTCGGTAACATTACGGAAAATATCATCTTAATTTTGTTGATATTTTTCTTTGTAATTTGTTCATCGACTAACGCGATATTGATTTCTGCTTTTCTTGATTTGTGGTCTATAAAGAAAACCTGATAATACTCCCGGACTTAGAGCTGCAGCCACTTCTACATCTTTATTGGTTTTTGGAGTCTATCGCAGTTCATTGGTTTGATCTATTATTAGAGTTTTTAGGGTTCCTTTTATTATACTTATTGTAATGATTTAAAACATTTATGTTGCAGATAATTAAATAACCTGTCAAAATTAATATTTAAATGTAAAATCTAATTATTCTATTTAAGGGTTAAATTTTTCATGGCATGTTACATGTGATGCTACTGACCTACGGTTTACGGTATTCACTCCGGTGGTATAAATTCCCCTAAACTCATTATTGTCCTTTCTGATGAACAAATGTGCATTTTTTTGGTAACTAACTTTGGAAGTCTAGCTACTGACTTGAGTATCCAAGCATTTGTTTACAACTGCCCTTCTGTCTATATTCACAAGTTTCCCTATTCTAATATTAGCATATCTTTTTTCCTTAATGAAATATCATATAGGGTAAATGCATCGTCACTGGCATTCAACACATTTGAGGGTTTAAAAAAATTTTATTAAAAACAATTTTAAATGTTTATTTGAAAGAGGGAGAGAGAGAGAGCATGCGTGTGCACTGCACATAAATGACCAGGGAAGGGGCAGAGAAAGGGAGGGAGAGAGAATCCCAAGCAGGCTCTGCATGGTCAGCGAGGAGTCCAACATGGGGCTCCATCTCATGAACCATGATATCATGACCAGAGCCAAATCAAGAGTTGGACGCTTAACCAACTGAGCCACCTAGGCACCCTGAGGGTTTTTTTTTTTTTTTTTAGATTCACTTATTTATATTGATAGAAAAAGGGAGACAGAGAGAGGGAGAGAGAGAGAGAGAGGCAGAAATGGAGAGAAATGCTATCAGTGCAGAGCCCTACGTGGAGTTCGAACTAATGAACCACAAAATCATGACCTGAGCTGAAGAAAAAGTTGAATGTTTGACTGAGCCACTCGGGGCCCCCAAATTTGAGTTTTTATATATACAACCTGACTGTCTCAATGATTTGTCAAATTATTCACCTCAGAATTCATAAAATGAGGACAAAAGAGTCAGTGGAAATTGTAATTATTCATAGATTGCTGATGTTATTTAGCAACATAAAATGTTAAAGTTAAGGTCTTAGAATATGATAGATTATATGTGTCAGAAATATTTAATAATAGTAACCATCCTCTATCTCATCTTTATCATGGAAGAATACTGTATTTTGTCAAATGCTTCTTCTGCATTTTTTGAAGTATTCATATACTCTTTATCTTTCTGTCCATGAGGCATATTACATCTATTGATTTGAATGTGTGGAGCCATGCTTGCATCCCAAGGATAAATCCCACTTGATCATGGCATCTGATTCTTTTAATGTGCTATAGAAGTTGAATGCTAATATTTGATCAAATCTTTTTTAATGGTTTTAACACGTGTGTTAGGCTTCTAAATAGGGTGCCGTTCTTTAATCTGGACTACCATTCATAAACCAAGTAGCTCTTTGGTGGCCGATAGACAATAATTTATAAGTAAACATCCATGTGCTCATAAGATGCCTTAGCTCCTACAGTGGGTCTAAGGTCAGTCTTATGGCAGAAAAGGCTACCAGCTTGTGAATACAATAAGTGACTTCTTACATGTAGGACGTTCGTGTAGACCCCATTTCCATTGGCTATAAAACTTTTCTGGACTCTGAAGTCCCCAGTAGGGTATTTCTCCAACATCTCCTGAGACAGTTATGGGTTTCCGCTTTCAAATTTTGTTTGTATGTCCCTCCACCCTAAGAGATCTCATGGTAGCAAGTCTATTAAAGCCCAATAGCAGGTTAGTATTGGATTGATTACACAATGGAAATTCTCTGGTCCAAAATCCCAGTAGCTCCCCTTGGATGATGTTCACAAGGTTTTGTTATAAGCTACAATTTCTGCAGGTAGTGCTGCAGACATCTCCAAAACTGTACCTGACTTTCAGTCATTAAGACAGACAGATCTCTTTTCAATTGAAGTATAATCTACTTTTGTCCAGGTTATTATTTACTCAAAAGTCTCCTTCTTAGGAGTAATTTTATGGATAGAACATAACATTATGCCAGATATGAAATATACATCCAAGAAACCAACAACAAGCTGAGCTTCCAACAGGTCGTCAAGTAAGGTGGTAGTCTTTTTGTTTGTTTGTTTGTTTTGTTTTTTGTTTTTTGTTTTTCATATCAACAAGGCATCTTAAGCTGTGTCAAATTAACAGCTGGGAGGGATATTAATTCAAGATTTAGCATGTACAGTCAATATAGAATTAAGAGTGTACATATATGCTTTCTCTTTTAAAATACTATGTAGGGGAAATGTACTACAGTCAGCTGAAATACCTGTTCCTGTAATTCATTCAGATATATGACTCAACTAGTTCACATAGTCTGTTCAAATATTCCAATTTTACTTAAACATACACTTTAATCCCATCGTAATTATGTCGCCATTTTCTTTCAGTATAACTGTTGTCCCCATTAGGATTTTATCGATAGGTTTTGAATTATAGTCTTTGGGCTTCTGTTCCAAGGGATTCCAGAAAACTTTGTTCTCTACCGCATTCCCATTTCTGTGCACATATTTATATGAGTCCTTAGCTTAAGGTTGGTCCAAGGGACTCTGATAATTTTTTTCAGTCTTTACTCCAATTAGTTTCTGATACCATCAACACAGATGGTTGGAGCTCAGGGTTCTCATGGTCATCTTTGCCTTGGAACTTTAATTTCCTCCAAAGCAGGTTCAATTGCAAAGATACTATTGGGCCCATCGATATTTGGAAACCAACAGGGCCTCTTGTTGGTCTGTTGAAGTCTCCTTGTGCTGCATGAGGAAATTTGTTTGGAGCCAGTCTATATATACTTTAGTAATCTCACTTTTAATAATCATTTACACATTTTAATCTGCTGGAAGGAGTCCTACTACAGTCCTTATTGACTTTCTCATTCTCTTGCTATTAACTCTAATATTAATAGCTACCTCTTATTTCAGCAGCTGCCCTTTTATGAGGTGCTGAGGCACTGCACTAGGCCTTTCTCTTGTTTTAATTTATCCACATTTCTGCCTCTCTCTTTCTCTTCCTTCCCTGCCCTGCTTCTTCTTGTCCTTAGACTCTCAGTAGAACTCCTTCACTGCTAGGAGAACCTGATTTACATTCAGAATTTTATTAGAACTCAATTCTAATTGTTGAAGTCTCATGTAGACATTCATGCCACAGTTACAACTTTCCAGGAAACTCACATTAGGGAAAAATGTATTTTGATTTTTCTGTTTCAGCTAGTACACATTTTTATTGGCATCAGGAGATTCCTGACATTCATCTTACAAGACCAGGTGTGTCAACCTAGATGACGATATTGCTAATCTTGATACAAATAATATTCTTTCTCTCTATTCAGAAGAACAATAAATAAAAAGCTGTTTAAAGTCTCTCTCCTACCTGTCGTCCATTGCTTAGAAAATGATAAATCCTATCTACAAGATGTGATTCATCTATGTCTAAGTGTATGAATAGATTAGAAATAATATTTAAGGAATAGTCAGTTATAGGGGCACCTGGGTGGCTCAGGCAGTTGAGCATCTGACTCTTGATTTCGGCTAAAGTCAAGATCTCAAATCCCACACCGGGATCTTTGCTGTCAGGGCTGAGCCTGCTTGAGATTCTCTCTCTCTCTACCCCTCCCCTGTGCGCACACATGCATGTGTTCTCTCTCTATCAAAAAGTAAATAAAGATAAATAATCAGTGTGGATATGAATACATACAACACAAAGGCAATCTTTGACTTTTCTTGTTAATGAGCTTAAGCCTGAAATCTCTACAGATTCTGAAGAATAAAATAGTTTCCTAGACCACATCTATCCTTAGATTATACTACTTAGCGTCAGTTTTGAGACTAGCATGATAAACAAATGGAAAACCAATGGGAGAGGGAAGATGGAGGGATAGAAGGAGCACACTAGGCTCATCTCATACTACAAAACAACTGAAAAACTATCAAGTCATCCTAAACATCTCAGAACTCAACAGGAAGACTGATAGAACAAAATTCACAACTAAAGGGAGAGAACAGGCCACATACAAGAAGGCAGGAAGTGCAAAGACGAGGTATGGGGGAGAAATGGATCACAGGTGTAATCCTTAGAGGGGAGGGAGCCAAGGTCACAGAGAGGGGCAAGAGAGAGACAAGAACACAGAGGAACACAAAAGAACATTTTCCAGAGCTGCTGGCTTGGAACACCAGAAGGGCTTATTTTTGTGAGTTTTTTAAATCAGTGGGATTTACAGCCTGGAGTTTTCAAGTCAGTGGGCTTGGTTTCTCTTGAGAACTGAGGACACTGTTTCCCTACTGGAGAGAAGGCAGGGAAATCACCCATGCCAGACAGCATAGAAAAGGTGATCTGAAAAACACCTGGAACACACAATGGGGAGATTATACTCTCATTGCTAAGGTTGTCCATGAGAAAAAGCATGCGCAGGCACCTCTTGGAGAAGAAAAATGTTGACTGGCACCATTTCCCACGCCTGTCCATTGGCATAAACACAGAGCAACCTGCAGGAAGCAGTGCAGAGCCCACAGAGTCTGCCTTACTTCCTTACATCAAGTCCCAGCCCCCTGTTACCTGGCAGGACAGACCTTCTTAATCAAGCTTGCCTCAGTCTCAGTGCAATATGACCCTCCCCCAGAAGACCAGAAAAAAGCACTGCAGACAACACCTCTCCTAACAAGACAGTCCTGCAGAGACTCAGTTCTGGTGGAAGTGCTGTCAGATTTCATTTCACAAGCAGACCAGGGCACATCTAGTTAAAACCACATTGATGCCAGAAACCAAAAACTGCCCACAGCAGGCAAGGAGACCATCAGGCAGATGACTGGCCTGAAAGACAGAGCAGCCAAAACACAACAGCAGAGTACACATGACACATGACAAACACCAGGCCTTTGGAACCACATGCTCTGTTCTTCTTAAGGCAGTTACTTTTAGGAGCAGAAGACATAACTGGCTTTTCTAACACAAAGAAGGAAGCAAAGACTTATATAAAATGAGACTACAGAGGAAAGTAGCCCAAATGAAAGAACAAGACAAAGCCACAGCCTGAGATCTAAGCAAAACACATAAAAGTCTCATGCCTGATGGAGAATATAAATAATCAGAACTAGCTATGGCTACGATAAATCCTAAATGCTTGAGAAAAGAAGGCATCAAAGAGACCCTTACAACAGGGTTGAAATAGTTAAAAAATAATCAGAGATGAAGAATACAAAAATTGAGATGTAAAATAGGCAGGATTCAATTAACAGAAGGCTGGAAGAAACAGGAACGAACTAGGGACCTAGGATACAAGTAATGAAAAGTAATGAAACTGAACAAGAGAGAAACAAGAACAACGCAGCATGAGAATAGATGTAGGAAATTCAATGACTCATTCCAACATACTAACATTGGTATTGTAGCAGTCCCAGAAGTAGAGAGAAAAAAGGGAGTAGAAAACTTATTTCGGTAAATAATAGCTGAAGATATCCCTAATCTGGGTAAGGAAATGCACATCCAGACCAAGGAAGCACAGAGATCGCCCATCAAAGACAGCAAAAACAGACATATGGTAATTGAATTTGGAAAAAAAAGTAACAAAAACATCTTAAAAGCTTCAAGACAGGGATACCTGGGTGGCTTAGTTGGTTAAGCATCTGACTCTTGATTTCACCTCAGGGCATGATCTCATGGTTTATGCAATCAAACCCTGTTCCAGATTCTCTCTCTCTACCTCTTCTTCAGTTTCTTCAAATAAATAAACAAATATATATATATATATATATATATATATATATATATATATATATATATATATATATATGTTTTCTTTCTAGAAAAGAAAGCAGACGAAAGAGTGCCTTCTTTTACAGGAGAAAATCCATAAGGCTAGCTGGAGATTTCTCAAAAGAAAGTTGGCAAGGCAGAAGGGAGGTGCATGATATATTCAAAAGATTGAATGGCATAAATATGCAACAAAGAATACTTTATCCAGCAAGGCTTTCATTCAGTATAGAAGGAGAGATCAAGAGCACCCATGCTTTCCCCAAAAAAAAATTAAACTAAAGAAGTGCAGAGGTATATAAGCAGCCCCACTAGCAATATTAAAGAAGACTCTTTGAATCAGGAAAACAAAACTGAAAACTCAAGAAAGCAGTAGAGAAAATATAAAAAAAAAAGAAAAAGAAATTAAGAAAAAAATATGTAATCAAAGGACACTAACACTTATCAATAATTACTCTGAAGGTAAATGGAGTAAATAATCCACTCAAAAGAAATCCAGTGTTAGAATGGGTTACAAAAAAGACCCATCTATATGCTGCCTACAAGAGACTCATTTCAGACCTAAAGCTGCCTGCAGATTGAAAAGCAGGGGATGGAGAAATGTTTACACTCAAATGGATGTCAAAAGATAGCTGGAGAAGAAATACTTATATTGGACAAGCCAGACTTTAAAACAAAGACTGTAGCAAGGGACAGATGCATTAGATAATCTTAAAGGGGACATTTCAACAATAAAATATAAAAATTATAGTATTTCTGCACCCAAAATAGGAGAATAAAAATATATAAAACAATTAATAACAAACATAAAGTAACTAGCCTCTAATAACACAATAAATACTAGGGACTTTACACTCTGTTACATCAGTGAGCAGGTTATCTAAGCAGAAAAAAAAAAAATAAAACAAAACAAAAAAGAAAACAATGGTTTTAAATGATATACTGGGTCAGTTGACTTGAGAAATATATTCAGAGCATTCCAGACTAAAACATCATAATACACATTCTTTTCAAGTGCACATGGCACATTCCCCTGGATATATCCTGCATTATGTCACACATAAGGCCTCAAGAAATAGAGAAATATTGAAGTCACAGCATGTATCTTTTCTGACTGCACACTATGAAACTGCAATTCAATAACAAGAAAAAATTTGGAGAGACCACAAATACAGGGAGTTTAAACAACATGCTACTAAACAATGAATGGGTCATGCTGGAAATCAAGGAATAAATAAAGGGTACATGGAAACAAATGAAAATAAAAACACAATGGTCCAAAACTTTGAGATGTGGCAAAGGTGATCCAAAGAAAGAAGTATATAGCAATTCAGGCTTCCCTCAAGAACCAAGGAAAATATCCAATAAACAAACTGATCTAACACTTAAAGGAGCTAGGGGAGAAAAAAAGAACAAAGAACAAAGAAAGAATAAAGCCAGCAGAAGGAAGGAAAAAAATAAAGATTAGAGTAGAAATACATGATATAGAAACTACAGGAAACAAACAAACAACAGAACAATCGAAGAAACTAGGAGCTGGTTCTTATTATAAAAATAATAAAATTGATAGACTCCTAGCCAGACTTCTGAAACAAAAAAAGACAAGAACTCTAAATAATAAAATTACAAATGAGAGAAGAGAAAAAACAACCAAACAGATACAAAAACAATGAGAAGAGAATATTCCAAAAAACTGTATGCCAAAAAATTGGACAGCCTGGACCAAATGGACAAAATTCTGCACAAATATATGAACTACCAAAACTGAACCAAGAAGAAACAGAAAATTTCTAAAAACCAGAAAAGAAATTGATCAGTAATCAAAAACCTCCCAACAAACAAAAGTCCAAGTCAGATGGCTTCCCAGATTCAACCTACCAAACATTTAAAGAAGAGTAAATACATATTCTTTTCGAACTACTCTAAAAAATAGAAAAGGAAGAAAAACAATTCATTCCATCCTAATACCAAATCCAGGTAATGATTCTGCTAGCAAAGAGGACTACAGACCGATAGCCCCGATGAACATGGATGGAAACATTCTCAATACACACACACACACACACACACACACACACACACACACACACACAAACACACACAATGGAATAGAAGTTGTAAAAATAATTAAATCTCA
>PITB01035597.1:0-12075 GCA_004024585.1 Paradoxurus hermaphroditus
GGAGCCCGCCCTCCCCGGGAGCCCCGCCCTCCCCGGGAGCCCCGCCCTCCCCGGGAGCCCGCCCACCCCGGGAGCCCGCCCACCCCACAGACGGACCACGCTCCCCACTGCCGCCTGCACTGAGGGGGACGGTTCGGCCTCGGTGCCTTTCGGCTCTGTCTGTGTTTTAAGTTTCTCGGTCAGGTCAGGATGGGCGTGAACGTGCTCTGAGGGGGGCCCCCAAATCCCATGACGGGTGGGTCCGGCTCTTGCTAACACTGATCTCGTGCTGAACGCTCCGGGCCCGTGCAGAGGACCGGACCCAAGTGACATCTGCTGTTGCTTCTCACCCTGCATCTCAGCTTCCCGCCCCCTCGGCCCCACTCTGCGTGCTCTTCCGTAGAGGTGCGCAGTCATCACACGCGGGCCCGGCCGGTACCCCCCATTTCTTCCCCTGGGGCCGAGTGGTATACTCCCAAATTTGAAGTCAAAAGGAAAGGAAAGGAAATCCTCAGTGAATCATTGGCAGACTCTTTTACCATCCCCCCGGGATGAGCGAGCAGCAGAATCAGTAGAGGCACGGGTATATTCAGAATGGAATTGCAAGATTTCGTCCAGCATCTGGTTTGTGCAGGCCTGTGCCCCTGAGAACTTCTCTTCTGGTCACGCTGGCTGGCCCGCCAAACCCACACCCACGCCCACGCCGTGCTGTTGGATATGCCTTTGGTAACTGACCCATCTCTGGTTCTGTCCCAACTCTTGGCTCAGAGGCCATTTCCTGTAGGGAGATTTTTCTCATTCCCTCAGAATCTCTCTTCTGCTTACTCTTGGTACCTTGGGGTTAGGACACCAGGGCGCTCACTTCCAGTACTGTGACATATGGTAACAGTCTACACGCAGGCCAATCTTTTCCGGCTCTAGGAAAAGTTGTTCACGGGCAGGAATAGTATCTTATTTCCTTTGTTGTTATTGTTGTTGCATTTTTAAGTAGGCTCCGCCCCCAACATGGAGCTTGAACTCACAACCCTGAGATCAAGCGTGGTGTGCTGTGCCGGCTGAGCCAGCCAGGGGCCCCTCTCTTTAATTTTTAATGACCCAACCTCTAGTACAGAGCTTGGCATAAAAGAGTATCGCTGTAAATAATTTTTGAAAAGAATAGAGGATATTTCAATGTATATTTACTTACATTCTCAGAGTTTTCAAAGAAAATCAGAATAAAAGCAATATGAAGGTCTTAAAAGTGGGGTGTCTGCTCGGAAATGCTTTTTGTGGGAAAAGGCCGACCAGATCCGAGCAGCACCAAAACCGCCTTTTAAACCATTTATTTTCGTCCCTATTTTGCCCCCGGCGGCCCTTACTTGGTCTAGTGAGTTGATTTCGAAGGGTCAACCATACACTAAATTCCCCTACGACCTTCAGAAAGTCGTCCCATGCCCTCGGTCGGCTGGTTTGCTTGTAAACTCAGAGATGACGGCCACTCTCAGCAATATCGACAAAAGGATCTTTGATTAAAAAGTTTCAGGGGCGCCTGGGCGGCTCAGTCGGTTGAGCGTCGACTTCGGCTCAGGTCATGATCTCGCGGTCTGTGAGTTCGGGCCCCGCGTCGGGCTCTGTGCTGACGGCTCAGAGCCTGGAGCCTGTTTCAGATTCTGTGTCTCCCTCTCTCTCTGCCCCTTCCCCACTCGTGCTCTGTCTCTCTCTGTCTCAAAAATAAATAAACATTAAAAAAATTTAAAAAAAATTTCACAACTGAATTCTGGCGAGTAATGATTTCTAGCACATTTTTTTCCTGAGGTTCTAATCATATTAGTAATCAACGAGAGAAAGGGTGAGTTTCCGATTTGATACTTTGGTATTTCTATCTGTCAAATCAAGCTCTCTGAGTTAAATATTCCAGTCAATTCTAACTCACGTCTCTTGTTTCCAAATTATTCAGTGATGTCATGGAAAATAATATTTGCTTGATCCTATCATTAGATACGCTGTCAGGCTTATAAAATGATATGATTTTTCATTTCAGTAAACCATATTTAAATCATCATTGTATTCCTTATCCATCTACTAGGCAGTAATTTGGTTTACTGCTATCACGTGAATGTTATATTTTTGACTCTTCGCTCAAAATTGCTCTTATCATCCATTTCCCAAGTAAAATACTACACCCAGAGATAGTGTAATATTACAGAGAAATGTCTATGGAACACGAATAATCCAGGAAAGGGAAAGAAAGCCGGAAGCTAACACCGGAAGTGGGGGGGTCCGCCTCACGTCGAGAACAGGGCCACATCCTTCGGAGTCAAGTTCAGCCTTGACCTTTGGTCACAGTATTTCTTTTTTCCGCTTTTTGGCATTCATAGAGTTTTAATGTTTATCTCTATGTCGATAAATTCTGACTTGCTAGATCTGATTTCTTACTCTATTTTTACACTCTCCTATTTCCTGCGTATACCTCAGCTTTGGATTTTTCCAGTTTGCAAGTTGCAGTGAAGAAGAACAGACCGAAAATTGGGTTTGCGTTCAACGTTTGGGCACTAGTTTTATCACCAACTCAAACCTATGTAAAGCAATTTCTGTAGACGATGATGTAAGTGACGGATGAGCGGGCGAAACTTCCGTTTGCCTGCCTGTTGCCGCCCAGCCTGGAGGAGGCACCTCCTCTTCTCCCCTCCACCAGGCTGAATGAACTCTGCACAAGTCGAGGCTCTACCCAGGGCCACAGCTGCAACTTTCTGGAATCTGAAGTCCCACAGCGTGTCCGCACTTGGACCATCCCATCCTATGGAGGAACGGCAGCAGGCTCAGCAACAGAAGTCTCACCTCCTCAAACCCAGAATCTTCCCTCGCTGCAGCCACCGTGCTCCCCGCTGCCATAGCAGTCACGGTGACCTCGGTGCATTGCGGGTAACCTTCCCTGTTTATTTTTCATCGAATCAGACCACTCGTGAGAATCCGTTCTCAATAGTATTTCTTAGCGGTGCCCTTTACTGTTTCAGCACATAGCTGCCCGACCAAGAACTTTTATTCAACACCATCCTGTGGTCCTGCTTTTAATCTCCCTTCCGTTATTCCGACATCGCTTCCGCAGAGCTCCGTGGCTGCCCCCACAAGACTCAACCTGGACCGCTGAGTCTCACCACTATCCTCAGCATTAAACACTCGTCATTCTCCTCCCGGCAAGTCTTGGACAGCCCCACACTGAGGCCCGGGACCACACCTTTCCACCAGATGCCTGCCTCCCAGCCGCCAGCCCAGATGACTACGTCAGCCCTGGTCTCCCCTCGTGAGCCCCTTCCTCTCCGGAGCACAGTGACCCTGCTTTTGTTTTTACCTGCCTTGGCAATGGGAATGGATGGAGTGGGAGATACTAAATAATTCCCTTCAATAACAAGTAAGGCCTCTTCATGTAGGTCAACAACGAGGCAGAGTGCCTGAACATTCCCAGGCAGCCTGGTGTTCCTGTCAGGGCTCTGCCCCAGGGTGAAGCCAGTGCAGACTGGGAATCAGGGGAGTCAGGAGGTCCATGTCCTGGCTTCCTGGCCGGGGAAGGATATCGGGTGTCAAGAGAAGCCGTGACCTTGAGGGTTCACCTCCACTCCTCCCGGGGATGGAGACCACAGTGGGATAAGGGAGTCCAGGTGTGACACAGCAGCGAGCTCTTAAAACACCCCCAGTTGTGGTCTGGACTGGGGAGAAGGGAACGGGAACCTGCAGGGTCAGCGCATCCCTGGCTGGCATTCGGCGAGGCCGTTACAGCTCCACTCGGAACGTTCTGTCAGTGCGCTTGGTGATTATGAGGCAGAAAAGCCGACAGAATAACAACCAAGGCTATGGTAACTTTTAAACTATGCTCAACTTCCTTGCATATGGCCACTTCGAGAACTATTCTTAGTCGTTAATATGGACCAATCCAATGAGAAAGAAATACTTCTCTTATCTTCCCAAGGAAGAATCTGCCTCTTAGTGGCTCTTACTGTAGCAAATACCCACTCATCTTATTACTACCATAAAAGCTCTAAGTTCCAGAAAGACAACTTCTCCAGGTTACAGCCATCACCGTGTTATTTAACTTGTAAGAAATAATGGCTTTGGGCCAGATTTTTTCCTTCCAGCCCATTGTCTCGCTCGTAGTCCAACTCTATTTGGGAATGCTCTCAGGGATTTTTTCTGAATCTATGGGGCAAAGGCTGCAAGTCAAGGAAGAAAGTGAATTTTTATCAGTGACTAACTGTGTAAAAGGCGACGAATGCTTTCCTTTCCCAAGGCGATAGATGAGTCACGCTCTCTGTTCCTCGCCCACCTCTGGGGCCACGTAGGCAAGTGTTTGAGGTTTTGTTTTGCTTGTTTGCTTGGGTATGTATGCATGCATGTGTTTGTATTATTTTCTTTAGAGATCTAAGTACATTGCAATGCTGTGGTTTATTTTTAATTTAATTTAATTTTTATTTTTTTAAACTCTTTTTTAAAAGTCTATTTACTTATTTTTAAGAGAGAAAGCATGAGCAAGGTGGGAGGGCAGACTGAAAGAGACAGAGGGAGAGAGAGAAATTGAATCCCAAGCAGGCCGTGCACTATCAGCACAGAGCCCGATGCGGGGCTCGAACTCATGAACTGTGAGATCATGACCTGAGCGGAAACCAAGAATCAGACGCTCAACCAACTGAGCCACCCAGACACCCCGCAAGGCCGTAGCTTGTAACTTAGGTTAAAATTATATGTTTATACAGTGGTTTCTAACTTTTCAAACTGAGTTCATGTAATAAGTGCTTCGATTGCCCGATCAGCATGTGTGAGTGCTCAGAAATGATATGATTATACCTTCTTTGTCTGACTGAAGCTCAGATAAGCTGACCGGTTGCTACATCCACCTGTTAACCTGAGCCAGCCCTTTCTTTTTTCACGCCTGCTTCACTCTCTTCACGGGTTGATGGTTGACTGTTGGAGGGGACCCTTGCTTCACGGTGCTGGAATTCTCTTTTATCTTCTGTGTAACTAGGGAGCCGAATTCTTCAGGCTCTCGCTAACAGGGGAAGAAGGCACACAGACGTCCATCCCATCTTCTAGAACCCAGGAAGAATGACCTGTAACCCTGTTTCAGTTTTTAACTGCCTTGTTCTCCGCTGATGTAATGAGGAACAGTAGAAAGATGGAGGGGAAATACTATTTAATGAGTTCCTGTAGTGTCTCAGGAAGAATGTGAGATTTATACTTTATTTACATTTTCTCAATCAGTTTAGTCTTCAGGACAACTTATAAATAAGACATTACTTCTCCCAATTTCCTTTCGGCTGCTGATCCAAGTTTGCACAGCAGCAAATGGCAGGCAGGAGTCGATTCTTGCCACGCTCCCCCTGAGTTCATTCTTACAAGGCCACGGGGCTGGCCCCTGACACCGGCCTCCCCTCCTCCCTTATTTCCAACTCACCCGAACTCTTTTCAACTCACACCTGTTCTCTATGGCATGATAACAACGAAGAAGCCGAGAACATTCCCTTTAGTGGAGGACATTGAAGAGATAAGCCTTCTAACTTATTTAAATCCCCGAGCTCTTTGGAAATGAATTATCAAAAGTATTGTCCTTGATGTGTTATTTGGGATTTTTTTTTTACGAGATTAAGTTTTTCCACATTTCATCTTTACATGCTAAGGCTGAGCTTCCCTTCGATCACTCGTAACAACACGAGCAATATTCCTTTTGTTTCAATGTCTCTTGAGAATAAGATAGCCGAGAAATCTTTCCAAGTTCTTTACTGCTTAATAACCTTCACCCTGTGATTCATGGCAGAACTCACAGGAAATGGTTTGGTCAGTACATCCCAGAGACTGACCACGTCCCCACAGATAAGCTTGGTGAAGAAAGGGTGGTCCTTGCCAGTTGCCAGCTCAGCCTCGCATACTGTTTATGAATCAGCGTGTGTGGACCAGCGCACGAACCCGGCTTCCTCTAGGTTTGTGGCCGTACGCGGGCCGATTGTGCGTTGGAGACATTAGCCTTCTCTTGAAAGTAAACACCCTTGTAATCTGTTTACATACTGCTCGGCAGTGTTTACATGTATTACTTCACTTGCTACACATGCAAATTTCTGTATCATTTCAGACTGTCTGTTGCTCTTCTGTACCAACATTATATGGCCATTCTCAGTGGAACAAGAGCCATGCAAAACTATTATGCCTGAACTTGAATCACAGGATATGATTCAACAGAGACCAGGAAATAACAGGAACCGTTCAGATGTACTCTTGCAAAAACTCTCCGCAATGGCTTTCTCTTTTTCCTCTTTTAAATGATTAAGCCTAAAATTCTAAAATCCTAAAATCTCCTGATTTTACTAAAGAGGCATGTAAGAATAATCATGACGATAATTAGCACAGCCTATTGAAATTCGAAATCGAGGTTACCCTGGAAGTAAGCTCTTGGCGAGTCATGCTTTATAAACCATGGCCTCTGGGGACCCGTAACAGTTGGCTAAATACTCCTGAAATTCAGATAAACAAGATGACTGGCAAATATAAATTCAGGAAATTTACTGAAGCAGTTCATGAGACAGACCAAGAAAAATTCAAGGGAGCAGACAAAAACCGTTCTCCTTAACTCTGCGTGAGATCTGCCCACAAAATACCCGTCCGCCACTACAGACTCCCGTGCTCTGCCAGCTGTAGAACACTCCGCTTGTCCGAGAAGGGGGCTGTGTTCGCATTTCTGAGTAAAAGCGTTCTCCTTCCTCCTTCATCCACCTCACGAGCTCTTAGGTGGAAGCTCTTTGGTGGGCTTGGTCCTGTGTAAAGGCAGGAAGCACTCCATAGGTGTTTGGACAACAAGGCAATAATTTTCTGCTGTTTCAGAGATGAAATATTAATATGAAACCCATTAGAGAAGATAGAGTTGGTTCGACAGCTCATTAAGAGTGGGCGATTAAAGTTACCTCCTCTGGAAGTGCCCAAAAATCAATGACTTGGTGACTTATTCAAACTTGCCATAGAATAGTTAGCAATTCTGTGGATCCATGGATTCAGATCCCCCAAATGGAAACCTGAACACGTAAACGGATGAAAATATTTTAGAATATACAGAATACACAAATTGGTCAGATGTTTCCAAACATGAATGGATTCAAATTAGTTGTTTTAAAATAGTATTTTTCCTTTCTTTTTAATGTTTATTTATTTTGGAGAGAGAGAGCCAGGCAGAGAGAGGGGGAGATAGAGAATCCCAAGCCCCAACGTGGGATTCAAACTTAGGAACCGTGAGATCACGAGGTTAGCCGAAATCAAGAGTCGGATGCTTAACTAACTGAACCCCCCAGGTGCCCCTAAATATTATTTTTCTTTAAGGAATCTTTCAAAGTGAATGGATCCTTTTTTTCCTGAGAAATCACATACGAGAAAATTGTGGCAAATGATATTTGAAAAGAAAATCAAATTATATCAAGCTGAAAATCAGAATTTTTTTCTTGAGTTAGCTTAGGTATAGATACGGTTGTTTATTTTTAGTATTTTATTTTATTTTTAGTGAAATTTTATAATCATAGACCGTAAAATTCACTTTCTGTGCACAATTTTGTACTTAAACATTTTTTTTAATGTTTATTTATTTTTGAGAGAGAGAGACAGAGCATGAGCAGGGGAGGGGTGGAGAGGGGAGACACAGAATATAAGCAGGCTCCAGGCTCCAAGTTGTCAGCACAGAGCCCGATGTGGGGCTCTAACCCATGAATTGCGAGATCATGACCTGAGCCGAAGTTGGGCGCTTAACTGACTGAGCTGCCCAGGCGCCCTCGATTTTTTCCTTTTTGATCATCACCAAAATCAAGGTGTAAAACAGCTCCCCCTCCCTAGAAAAGCTCCTTGTGGTGACATGTGTGGTCAACCCCCTGCCAATCTGAGCCTGTCATTTTCCCTTTTCTAGAATGATGTATAAATAGAATCATGTGGTATGCAGCCTTGTTTGCTTTCACGTAATGATTTGAGACCCAGCCAAGTTGGGGGACGTCTCAGCGGTCCACCGTTGGTGCTGCTGGATAGTGTTTGTCGTGCGGACGAACCGTAGTTCACAGGCCGTTCACTTATCGAAGAATTTTTTTCCACACAATTTGTTGAAAAGACTGTTCTTTGCCCATTGACTTGCCTTGTCAGCCTTGGTAGAAATTCACTCTGCAATAAATGTGTGGTGTGTTTCTAGATTCTCAGTTCTGTTACATTGAACTCTGTGTCCAGCCCGTGACAGCATCATACTGTCTTTATGGCTATGGTCTTGTAGCGAATTTGGAAACTGGAGAGTGTGGGTCCGCCAAGGGTTTTCTTTCTCAAGATAATTTTGGTTGTTCAGGATGCTTGGATTCTCATGTCTAACTTAGCATCCTCTTTTAAATTTTTGCGTAAAGGCCAGCTGGCATTTTTTTAAATGTTTATTTATTTCGAGAAAGAGAGAGAAGGAGAAAGGGGGAAGGGCAGACAGAGAAGGAGACAGAGGATCTGAAGTGGGCTCTGTGGTGACAGCAGACAGCCAGATGCAGGGCTCAAACCCACAAACTGAGATCATGAGCTGAGCCGAAATCAAGATTTGGAGGCTTAAGTGGCTGAGCCATCCAGCCGCCCCAGGCCAGCTGGGATTTCGATAGGGCTTGTACTGAGTCAGGAGATCAATTTGGAGATTTTTGTTGTCTTAACAATATTGTCTACCTACCCATAACCACGGGATGGCCTTCCATTTAATAGATTTTCCTTAATTTCTTTCAAAAGTATTTTGTCGTTCTCACTGTACAAGTTTTATAATTACTAAGTTTATTCTAAATATTTCATCATTTTGAGTACTATTATAAATAAAATTATTTCTCATAGGTTTTCCAGTTGTTTATTGCTAGCATATAATTAATTTTTATATATTGATCTTATGTCTTTCACCTCGCTGAAATTGTTTATTAGTTATAATAGGGTTTGTTTTTCTTTTTGTAGATTCCTTAGGATTTTCTATGTCCATGATCATGAAATTTACGAATATGTTTTACTTCTCCCTCACCAATCTTTGTGCCTTGATTTCTTCCTCTTGGCTAGTCGTCCTGGGTGAAACCTGGGCTCGAACTCACAAACCGCGAGATCGTGACCTGAGCTGAAGCCAGACGCTTAACCGACTGAGCCACCCGGGCACCCGATCATCCACTATTATGTACGATGCTAGCTCTGGGTTTTCAGGTTTTCAGTGGACGCCTTCATCAGGTTCCAAAAATTCCTTTCTAGTTCCGGTTTGCTGAGTGTTTCTTATGAAAGGCTGTCGGTTGGATGAAATGCTTTTCCGCCTCCATCTACAAGTATGATCATGTATGTCCATTCGTCCTTTCTGTTCGGTCAATTTTTTAAATGTGTTTTGAATTCCTGTTGTTAAGTGACGCACTCAGGATTGTTACGTTGTGGACTGAGCTTTCTCTCCTTCGGTAATGCCCTGTGTTACCTCTTCTACATTTCATTTTTGTGAAGTACGCTTTGTCTAAAGTTAACGTAGTCACTGCAGCTTTGTTTTCATTAGTGTCTGCATGCTTTATCTTTTTAAAAATTTTCCATCCTTTTCCCTTTTAACCTCTCTATAGCATCATATGTGTAGTGGGGTTCCTGCAGGTACGACATAGTTTAAATAAAAAAAAAAAATCCAGCTTGTTATTCTATCTTTTACTTGGTGTGTTTAGGTTATCGAAATTTAATGTACTTATTGATCTTCTGGTGCTTAATTGAACCATCTTCTTGTTCATTTTCTGTCTGTCACCTGTTTTTTGCTTCTCCGATTCTTCTCCCTCGAAGCTATGGACTGAATGTTTGCGCGCAACCCCCGACCCCCACCCTCCCCAATTCCTACTTGAAGCCCCAACCCCAGTGTGACTGTGTTTGGAGTCATGGCCTTTATGGAAGTAATTAAGGTTAAATGAAGTTTAAGGGTGGGGTCAAGATCCACTGTGATTAATGCCCTTCTGGGAGGAGACACCGCAGAGCGCTCTCTCTCGTCCCTGCAGGAACACAAGGCAGAGTTGGTGGGAGCGCGCCGGGAGGTGGAGGCCGCCCGCAAGGCAGGAAGAAACCTCTCAGCAGCAATGGAATCTGCGGGCACCTCGATCACGGACTTCCAGCCTCCAGGGCCGGGAGGAAACAAATGTCTCTTGCCAAAGTCCCCAGCCCGCGGTGCGCTGTGAAGGTAGCCTGGGCAGAGTAACACGTTTGTCTTCTTTTTTGGCTCAGTTGAGGATTTTTAAATATTTCATTTTAGCATATCTATTTTTTTTTAGCGACATCTCTTTTTATTATTTTAAGTGGTCGGACCAAGGGATTGAAATAGACATGTCTAGCATTACGATTCTCTTCAGGTTAATGTTTTTCCCCACCCACCAAGTAAGACGTAGAAGACTTCCAACTCGATAGACTCGACCCGGCTCCCTCCGTATTACGGCTTCAGCATGGATCACGGCTATCTGTGCAGGGCGAGCTCTCTCCAAAGGCCGAGGCTTTGCTTTCCGAGGTCGGATGTATTTGAAAGGTTTAGCACTGGAGAAATACCCCATTCCTTCAGGTAGCGAGTTACCGTTTCTCTGGCTTTCCCTCCGTTCCTGATTTGGGAAGATTCCTTCTGGTATCAGCTCCAATTCAGCCTCAGGATTTTTCGGGGTTTAAAATAGCTCTTCTGTTGGAATTGAATGGCCTTGCGTCCGTTTCATCTGACTGCATCCTGCAGACGGACTCGGTCCTCTCAGACCTTATCTTTCCTCTCTCCGCACGCGAGGTCTGCTCTTTCTCGGATGCTCTGCGCCTATGGGGGAGGATCCAAACTTCACTCCGGGGGGTCCTGCTCTCCTGCTCTCCATCTTGTCCAAGTTTTCGTATCGCACACATCAGTCCTTCCTTTTGATTTCACACACACAGATTTTTCAAACGTACCTGTTCTTGCCCGTTCTAAATAACACCGCAAAATAAAAAAACGTAGAGGGGACCTCTGCTTCCATTCTCTCCCCTCTCAAATCCCTCAGACACACGGGTACCCGTATTTCTCAGGGTGAAATCTCCCCAAGTCTTCTTGTTCCTAAAACCCTTCAGTGGCTTCTTCCTGACTCGGGGATGAAATGCAGAGCCCTCCCGGACCTTCGTATCACGTCTTATAAATAGGTCATAATCACATTCCCTTAAGAAGCAATACGTTTCTCCAAGTCATTGTATTGTCCCTTTTTCTTGTATCTTCAACACCTATATAATTATTGCCTAGTGTAAATATTCTCTACTATATAGTAGGTCCTTCCTGGTGTTTCCTGAGCTGAAAATCTTGTCTTTTCCCCAAATTTCACCAATAATACGAGTACACCTCACTATGGCAATGAATTCATCCTCTTCTTTAGTCTAATTACTTTTGTCCACGCACGTGTTTTCATACCTTACTAAGCTGCAAGCTCACAGAAACTGTGTCTTCCTCTGACTGCATTTTGCCTATAGTAAAGATCTTCCCTTATACCTCATTGAGAATCAGTAGATGTCTGTAATTAAATGAGGAAAAAAGGAAATATTCAATGACGAATTTCCTTTGATATCGTGAAGTCTCCTTTGTTATTTCGTTCATGTTCATAATATTCTTATATGATACATTTTAACTGGAAAGTGCTTTTCTCATTAGCATAAGGCGTAATTATCTTTCAAAAGTCACAACTTAAAAGGCAGAAATGGGATATACGTGACAGATTTCAGAGATAAACTCTTGCTGTATTCTCCAACCTGTTGACTCTCTAACATTAAAAAAAAAAAAAGTATCTGTTGGATAAAATAGTGGAAAATATTAAGTCACCCCGAGGAAGCAGACCTCAGCCATCTCCAAAGCTAAAAGTTCAACATCTGAGATCAGGATCTTTGAATGAATATCTTTAATAAACATTCAAAGATATTTTCTAATTACAATAGTTTCTAAAAATAAAATAACCTGGAAAATTATTATCGGTTAGTATCAGTAAATAAAGAAAACAGTCTGTAAGGGCTTTGATTGTGCTTTGTTTGGAGGTTAGTTTTCTTTCTTAAACGTTGACGTCTATAACAATCTTGATGTTCGTCTTGGGTTAACACGTGGCAGGCGCATTCAGGTAC
>PITB01035598.1:0-12182 GCA_004024585.1 Paradoxurus hermaphroditus
GGCGGCGCGGGGGGCTGCATGGTGGGCGGGGCGCAGGACGCCTTCCTGCCGGCCGAGGAGCCTCTTCGAGCCACCCAGGACGTGTCCATGACCCTCACGCCCATGCTGGCGGGGGACACAAAGACAGCCGCTTAGCCGCGCGGGGCCCGGGGGGGAGGCGCCCTCCCCCGCGCGGCGGACACATTCAAGCAGGTCCGCTGGGAGAACAGCAGCGAAGCCGTAGCAACCCTCCCGGGCCTCCCCGGGCAGCGAGGCCGGGGCGCCCCCTCCGGAGGCTCCGGGCCCGCAGCCGGCGCACCAGCGGCCCCAGCGCGGCTGGCGGCGCCGCTTCCACCCTCTCTGCCAAAGCCAGCTGGCCGCAGATCTGCATGTGGAGTCCAAAGCTGTCCCCCAGAGCAGAATGCAGCCTCTCTGGGGGCACTCGCTTCCCCCCCTCCCCCAGCAAGTGGGAGACGGGGTGGGAAGGGCAGGGAGCAGCATCGCACTAGGACATGGCACTGACCAGCAGGGCACATCTAGACATCCATCGTTCCGTTTGTCACTTGGGGCCCGGAGCACAGGCCCGAGTCCGGACTCCAGCACCGGCCCCAGGACCCTGGCCCGGCCCCAGCCGCTCATCTATGCTGCAGGGAAGGCTGATCATGCCTATTGCTCACTCTGGGTTCCGAGTCCGTTCTAACCACCGAGACACAGCTTCCGTTAAAGCCGGCCAAGCAGCCAAACACGGCACATTCACCCTCTCGCAGAGCTCACTAAGGCATGGCTTGCTTTGTTCTCAGAGAATGAGGGTGGCCTGGGGGCTACCCGAGAATACCGTACCTTTGGATTTTCCTAAGGCTGCAGGGACAGAAACATACAGATATTAGTGTCAAAAAAACTATGCCTTCCTTTGGACACACAGGTTGTCTGTCGGGGTCTGAGAGGGGGGCGTTTACGGTGCTGTGAAATTATTTCAATCCGGCTGGCTTCTCTAGTCCACGTGACTCTTCTATTTGGGCGAAGACTGTACCCTACCAAGCTCACAGCTGAATAGAGGGAGAAGCTGGGGTGCTGATACTGGTGTGGGTAGGGGTTGGGGGAAGAGGGTGTCAGAGGGGAGAAAAAAAACTTGTGTAAATAGCATCTGTTGACTTCCAAGTTACATGATTTAGAAGGCTATTAATTCTGGGGGGGTCGGGGCCCAGGCGGCTCGGTCAGTTAAGCGTCTGACTCTTGATTTTGGCTCAGGCCATGGTCTCACGGTTGGTGAGATCGAGCCCCATGTCGGGCTCTATGCTGACAGCAAGGAGCCTGCTTGGGATTCTCTCTCTTCCTCTCTTTCTACCTCTCCTCCACTCATGCCGACTTTCTCTCCCAAAATAAACATTAAAAAAAAAAAAAAGTTTTAGAAGGCTATACGTTCTTTCCGCTGGTCTAGGAGGCGACCGGTACTGTGGTATGAAGCCAAGACCTTCACCGCTGAAGCCAAGACCTGGTATTTTCAGTACTAGGGGAGACACAAGCATTTGTGCGACGAGGAAACGTCCGAGCGTCTGTGCCTGTCACGTACCCGCGCCGTGGGGCGTGGGTATGGGGGTGACCTCGTGTTGACTCTGACCCACCCTGGTCAGAAGCACAGAGCCATCACGGTGAATTCTGCCCACCCTGAAAGGGCTTTGCCTTCAGACAGGAGTACCAAGAGTAAACAAACAAACAGGCCCAAGTCTCGAGACCGGTTGTAGCAGGGAGGGTTTGGGTCCTTGAAGGAACCCTGCCTCGGGATGGGCCTGCACGGGGTGTCAGTGAGAGCTGGGCACACACCAGGATGGGGACAGCTTCCTGACACTCGTCCCTCCGTACGATCCCCAGAGGTCTTTTCATGTCCGGTGTCCCTGTTACTATTTCTCCTCTCCCCTGGATGGCACCTGGGGGGTTAGGGGGCCCTTCCCAGAACCCACTAGCTTTCAAGTCATCTTGGGTCTGAGGACCTCCCCCCCTTTCCTTCTCCAGGAAATCCAAGATCACTCCTGGGGGCCCCTCGAAACTCCAGCGGCACCCCCTGCTATTTAAAGGGGACTGCAAAGGACTATCACACTACGGGCTTCAATAATGATCAGGATGAAGAAAGCAAAACGCTTCGTGTCAGCGGAGGAAGGGCAACGATACCACTTAGCTGCAGTGGCAGGTGAGGTTGGCACACGGGCATAACGGTTGCCACAGTGACCAACAGGAGCCCTGAGGGTGTCCGTCTGTCCATCTCACCCCGTCTTCTTTACCCTGTGCTCTTTCACTTAGAAAGATCTTTCTGGGGGCCCCTGAGTGGTTCAGTCGGTTAGGCGTCCGACTTCGGCTCAGGTCATGATCTCACGGTTTGTGGGTTCAAGCCCCCACATCGTGCTCCGTGCTGACAGCTCAGAGCCCAGAGCCTGCATCAGATTCTGTGTCTCCCTCTGTCTGCCCGTCCCCTGCTCATGCTCTGTCTCTGTCTCAAAATCAAATAAACATTAACAACAAGACAGAGCTTTCTAATTTTCAGGAGAGGGGGTGCAGGGCGGGCACGGGTTTCAGGATCAGGGCTCCTGGCGTTATCAACGGGATGCCTTCTATTTCCGATGGCATCGTCTACATCGTCTAACGTCGGCAACCTCGGATACCAGACTCCCCGGTGACTGGTTTACCAAGCGCAGGGGCCAGCTTTGGGAGGAGGGCGTGAGGGTCTGAATCCCAGATTTTCTCACTAGGGTTGCCAAGCACACTTCAGGGAAGTGTGTACAAATCACGGAGAAGCTACTAAGAAACCAACTGGCAGTAGCCTTGACAATGACGATGCCCTCCCTGTCCTTGGTCCTTGTAGGTGCCAAGTACAGTTTTTTGTTTCTTCATCTTCGTAGAGAATGAAATAAGAACCTGGACCGAAGCCTAAAACTGGCTGACGGGAGTGGGGCGGAAGCTCTCGGTGCCAGTGAATCAGGCCAGGGGGAGACGGCGATACTGGGAAGACTCCATCTGGGTCACGTCACCCGAGTCCACAGGATCTGCCCCATGGGATTGTTTTCCCGTCCTAACAAAACACCGAAGATTGGGGCGGGGAGTTCTCTGGAAGAAGGAAGGGGAACGAACAAGGAATATAGTCCCTTTTCCCCAGGTTCCTGAGTCTTCCAGGAATCTGGTGAGATGGCCCAATGTGGGCTTCAGAGGAAGGGATGCTGAAAGCCTACTTGGATGACTGTCGGCTGAAGGAACAGACACACAAAGAGGGGCTCCTCACCTCCCTAAGTCTCGCGGCCCAGCCCGGTCATCAGGGCAGGAAAGAGGGGAAGAGCGAGAAGGGTCGTCTCGGCTGAAGGGTTCTTTGGGAGACAGAGCCTGTGACGGGGAGCAGGGGACCCGGGCAGAAATGGCCACGACGCCTCGCCCTACGGAGGCCTTCCACGGCCCTGGGGGCCTCCCGCAACCTCTCGGCCCTCGGCCGGTCCGTCTCGGCTTTAGTGCATTTTTCTCTTGCAGAACTGGCTCAAGTGCCCATTTAAGGTGGTCTCGGTGAGGCGGCAAAGGAAGGGTTAGTCAGAATACTTCGTGGACGGAGAGGCGCACCCAGCCACGTGGCTATCTTAAAAACGGCACAAGGTCTCTCAAAAGTCCAGTGTGTGCGCTAAAAGCAGCTAACGCGGACCAGGTACTGAGCACTGCTCTACAGGCTTCATAAGGAAAGTTTTATTTGAGGCTCCAAGCGACTCTCAGGTGGGTGCCTACTATCATTTCCCCATTTTGCGTAGAAAGAAACTGAGGCATTCAGAGGTTAAGTGACTTCCCAAGGTCACAGGGCCAGAATCTGAACTCGGAGTGAGCCGGATCCCAAAGTTCATATTCCACATGTTCAGAGGGCTTCTCTCATATAAGGCTGTTCCTCTCCCGCAAGGCGGGTGGACGAAGGGAATGGAAAGGTTGGCCTCCTTGGTGCAGGAAAGGAAGCGGCATTCTCGTTTGAAAGCCTGAAAGCGTGTAGCCTGGTAGGCCACGCGGGGAAAGCCTAAGAGCCGGAATCTTAAAAACTAAGAGACAAAGGGCTGCCTCCACGGAGGGAGGGAAGAAAAAAAGCCCAAATTGGAAAGATGGAAGATCCAGCTGCAAGAACAGGTGTCTACAGGGGCGCCCGGGTGGCTCCTTCGGTTAAGCGTCCAACTTTGGCTCAGGTCATGGTCTCACGGTTCATGGGTTCCAGCCCCGCATCAGGCTCTGTGCTGACAGGTTGGAGCCTGGAGCCTGCTTCAGATTCTGTGTCTCCCTCTCTCTCTGCCCCTTCCCTGCTCCCTCTCTCTCAAAAGTAAAACACACATTAAAAAAAAAGTTAAAAAAAGAATAGGTGGATTGTCAGGGGTTAGCTGTTGCTTTTTCCTTTTTTTCCCCCTCTGTAGGACAGACAGCTGCCACACTGCCTTTGAATCCCGTCAGGAACAATCCTATCCGGAGGTATTAACTAATACACCGCTTTGAAGTATTTTAAGTCTATAGAGACTTGGAAGGTTTTGATTTTTGTTCTGAAAGTCGGTTACGTTTGGCAAAAGCTGGCCAAAAGAGAGGAGGCGAGAAAAGTATTTGCCATCAGATGGCAGACCCTGGGGGTTTTGGGTACTTCTCCAGGCATCCACTGAAGCCCTGCAAGCTCAGGGAATGTTTAAGATAAACTTGAGGGCCAGGCGGCAGTGGCAGGGACTCTGGGGTCACCAGATGGTGACCTTGCCTCCACGTACCCGGGAAGGCCAGAATCAGGTCATTTCCAGTCCCTCCAGGGATAATCCCTTTCTTAAATATGTAACAATAACGTTTCTTAACCTCCCCGGTACAAAAAAAGGCTGGAGTCTTCTGGCCACTTTCTCGACCTGCTCTCAGCATCCACAGAGGCGTAAATCCTACCAACGCGGATGCTGAGCTGGGGTCTGGGCCAAGAATTTACCTCTCCACGGTGCATTGGGCCAATGCAAACCCAACATGGGAGTCGAATTTCCCACTGATACCCGGGACGGCTTTCTAAGTAAGCTTGTCTTCAGAAAGGTTCAGGCTCTATCTGAAATAAAATGAACGTACCAGATGTCCACGACGCGTCTTTTGGGGTCACGGTCTTGCTGTTGGCCCCCCCCCGGCGGGGTCTACAGAGACCTGATGTCCACGGTTACAGAAGCAAGGCCCTTGGACCCTAGTTCTGATTATCACGTGACCGCCGACTTTGACTTAACAAAGTTGGGAAACGAAGCATGCCACAGTGCACTTAGGAAGATCTGTGACACGTGACAACGCGACTCCAAGAAGTCCCACGCTAAGTCAGCCGGTGCTTCTGTGTGTTGAATCACGTGTTTTAGGGAGTCCGTTAGACCCCAGCTTTCCATTTCCTCCCAACCCAATACGATTGACAGTGGAACTGATATCCCACAAAGCACCATTCACGCTGCTCTTGAACCTTCTCAATTAAAGATTCCTATCCCAAACTGAAGGTCCGGATTAAGGTCCAGATGGGTGGGACAAAACCCATCACAGAGCGGCTGTCACGCACAGGCGAAGGATGTCACGAGCAGGCACCAAGCTGAGCTCTAAGGGAGATCGCGAGCTCTGGTGGAAAGATCCTCACAGATTTTGGGGCCCGCTGTCATCGGGCTCTGGTAGAGCGTCTCTGAGGACCAGACCACCGTGCGCCAAGCAAATGGCAACAGCATGTTGGGTTTCAAGACTTGAAAGAGAAGTCACATGTTGGTCTTCTGAGTGTGAAGAACCAAGGTCACCGGGATTTCTGCAGAAGGACTGCCATCCCGCTGGGACCCAAGAGGCTAGAACTGAGCAGAGGCAGTGGGACAGACGTGTCCACCGGCAGGGGTAAGTGCGGAGAGTATGGGCCAGAGCCAGAAGGCAGCGAACAGGCCGCAGGGAACCTGGGGCATACACAATGGGCCACGGTGGTACTGGCGAGGTCTCTGAAGTATGTAACAGGCGGTGGGCAGGGAGTGGAGGCAGAGAGGAGTAGCAAAGGGGGAGGACCGTAGCCGTGAGGTAGAGACGTGAGCGAGCGAGGTGGCTCCGTTGCTGATACCACTTGTCTTCCCGCCTCTGGCCTGTCCACGGGCGTCTCAACCATCCCCGGGGAGTCTGTGCAGACACTGCCACGGACACGGCCGATGCATGCATCTCACAAATGCTTGGGGCCCCTGGGTCCCTCCTGACTAACGGGCAAGAGAGGGGAGACACCTTGGCCAACTCTTCAGACAGGAGGGCTCACATAAAAAATATCTGACAGGACCGGGGCGCCTGGGTGGCTCAGTCGGTTAAGTGTCCGACTTTGGCTCAGGTCATGATCTTGCCGTTCGTGAGTTCTAGCCCCACATTGGGTTCTGTGCTGACAGCTTAGAGCCTGGAGCCCGCTTTCGATTCTGTGTCTCCCCCTCTCTGCCTCTTCCCTGCTCATGCTCTGTGTCTCTCTCTCAAAATTAAATAAATATTTAAAAAAATTTTTAAATAAAAAAAATATATATATATCTGATTGGACCGAGGATAACCTTCTGCCATTGTCAGCAAACCAAAAGGGATCTGCAACGTTATTTTCACAGATTATTTGGGACAGATGGTCCAAGAAACAGATCTCACTATTTTAGAAAACAAAACAAAAAAAACCCAATACAAATAAGGCATTAAAAATAAGAATGACCTGTACCCTAAAATTTCTAAGTCGGAACTCAGGAAAGGACACAGGGTGACCTCATCAATGCCTTGTGGTTCCGAGTGTTGGTAGACTCAGCACAGCCTGTTACATCCGATGGCTACAGTAGGAAAGTTCTGGAAAAATTTTTAAACACTGGATCACTGGGGTCCTCAGTCGGCTACGGTCTGACTATTGATTCCAGCTCAGGTCACGATCTCACAGTTCATGAGTCCGAGTCCTGCATCAGGCTCTGTGCTGACAGCGTGGCGCCTGCTTGGGGGAGGTCTCTCTCTCCTTCTCTCTTTGCCCCTCCCCCACTTGTGCTCTCTCTCTCTCTCTCTCTCTCTCCAAATAAATAAGCTCTACAAACAATTTTTTTTAAAAAAAAATTGTATCATCGCCACGGTCTTTATTCAGAATGGCAAAATCTTCCTGTGATTCAGCGGTTCTCAGCCCCAGGTGTGCATTAGAAGCAGCCAGGACACCGTTAAAAACCTCCCAACGCCTGAATCCCAGCCCAGCCCAATTAAATCAGCCTAGAGTAACGGGGTCGGGGCCGTAGGACAGCAGGATTCTTTTTTTAAAGCTTATTTTATCTTTTGTTGCATAAGAAGTCACCCTCGAAACGAAGCGGCTTATTTATCTGGGTCTCGAATCCACGCTTTTGGCAGAGTTCGGCAGGTACGGCTTTTATATTCTACGCGGCACTAGCCGGGGTGGTCTGGCTTGGCGAGGACGGCTCCCCAGACAATTCCCTTACAAAGCCGGTACGTGGGCACCGGCTGTCAGCTCGGTGCTCAGCCGGGGATGAAGGCTGGGGGGCTCTCCCTTCTCTCCCAGCGGCTGCTTGGGCTCCCGCACAGCCAGGTGGCTGGGTTCCAAGAGCGAGTAGTCAAGAGACACAGGCACACCCCACAGGGCTTTCTGCCTCCACTGCAGAAGTTCTGGCACATCTCTTCTGCGACATTCTGTCAGTCAAGTAAGTCACGGAGGCCAAATCGTCATCAGAGGGAGCGCAGCTAGATTTCAGCCCTCGGTGGCACCTGCCGCCATTTTCACCATGACGCTCCTGGCGCGCGTCTGCGGTGGAGGGATGTAGTGGGTCCCCGTGGCTGCTGTAACAAGGACTGCGAAGTTGGCCAACGACAGACACCTATTTGCTCGTGGTTCTGGAGGCCAGACGTCCAAGACCAGTAGCAACGGGCTGAAGCCAAGGTGTCAGCAGGACTGTGCTCCCTCCAGAGGCGCCAGGAGAGAAGCTATGTCTTGCCTCTTCCAGCCTTTGGGGGCGTACACTCCTGAGCACGTGGCCACATCCTTCAGTCTCTCTCTGCTCCATCTCTGCATTCTTCCCTCTCTGTGTGCGCAGGTCAAATCTCCCTCCCCCTTGTATGACACAGGTGATTGCACTGAGGGTCCACCTTAACAATCCACAGTGACCTCCTCAGTTCATGGTCCTCATTTTAATCACCCTTTTCCCAATTAAGGTAATATTTAACAGGTTCTGCGATTTAGGACTTGATACCTTTGGGGGGAGTCATTATTCCACCAACCAGAATAAGAATAACGAAAAAGACTGATGTGACCTCGAAAAGCTGCCTCCAGGTCTTACTAAAGAAACTGTGTTTTCTAAGCTGTCCTGAATCAAACGTATCACAAAGCCTGGAGCTGGGATGGGAGGGAACCACCTCGTACAACGTCTGGGACAAGACAGCCATCCTCCAGAAACACGCTGCTGGCACTGATGGGGAACTCATCATTTCTTTCAGGAGTTGGCCAGTTTTCTTTCTTTTCTCTTTTCTTTTCTCTTTCCTTCCTTCCTTCCTTCCTTCCTTCCTCCCTTCCTTCCTTCCTTCCCTCCTTCCTTCCCTTCCTTTTCTTCTTCTTTCCTTTCTCTCTCTCTTTCCTTCCTTCCTCCCTTCCTTCCTTTCAGTAATGGCTTTATTGACATACAATTGATCATTTTGCTTTTTTAACTTGACCAAAAAGCTTTGACAAAGGGAGCTTTAACTTATCAGTGTTTCAAGGGGTAGTTTGGAGACCTTAAAATGTGTCTCATAAATTTGGGGCACCTAGGGGGCTCAGGTGGTTAAGTGTCCGACTCTTGATTTCAGCTCGGGTCACGACCTCGAAGTGTCTGAGATGGAGTCCCGCGTCGGGCTCTGCACTGACAGCAAAGAGCCTGCTTGGGATTCTGTCTCTCCCTCTCTCTGCCCCTCCCCTGCTCTCATACTTTCACTCTATCTCAGAATAAATGAACGTTAAAATGAATAAAATAAGTGTCTCATAGATTTTAAGAGCTCAGAAATGGGATAAACATTCTTCCCCAGAACACCTCACAATCTTGGGGTTCTAGTTCTGTTAAAGCCAGTTAAGATCTGATCATCTGTAAGCCTACTGAACCTTAAAACACCTGGGCAAGTACCCCATTACCCTAAGCTGGGAAGCTCTCTGCTTAATTGAATGTTTAATACAAATATTTTTTAATTTTTTTAATGTTTATTTATTTTGAGAGAAAGACAGAGCACAAGCAGGGGAGGGGCAGAGAGAGAGAGGGAGACACAGAAGCCGAAGCAGGCTCCAGGCTCCGAGCTGTCAGCACAGAGCCCGACGCGGGGCTCAAATCCACAGCCCACAAGATCACGACCTGAACCAAAGTTGGATGCTTAACCGACTGAGCCGTCCAGGTGCCCCAGTACAAATTTTTAAATACATAAACGTATCCATTTAGTGTGCCAGGAGTAATTCAGGTGGCACATGCCCTCGACCCTTAAAGTGGACGGCGGCAGTTTTCGGCTTTCAATCAGAACCGTATGCAGAATGGGCATTTAATTTACAAAGTTCTCGAATGCCAGAAAGTCATCAGAGATGAGGCAGTTGCTTCAAAGATCATCATTCAAGGGGCGCCGGGGTGGTTCAGTTGGCTAAGCGTCCGACTTCAGCTCAGGTCATGATCTTGTGGTCCGTGAGTTCGAGCCCCACGTTGGGCTCTGTGCTAACAGCTCGGAGCCTGGAGCCTGCTTCGGATTCTGTGTCTCCCTCTCTCTTTCTCTCTGCCCCTCCCTTACTCATGCTTTGTCTCTCCTGCTCTCAAAAAAAAAATAATAAATAAATAAAAAATAAAAATATACACTCGTCTGTCTCTTCCCTGTCTCTCTTGGACTCTCTCTCACAGTGCAGAGATCAGACTCTAAGTATGATTTATAGATTTCCCCAATTCTCTGCAGCATCTAAGAATTCCCAGTTTTTCTTTCTCCCTTCGCTGGACAGTAACTGACCACACAGAGAAGGTAAATAAGACCCAAGCCACAACGCACAGCAACAGTCTATGGTGGGTAAGGAGGTAAGCAGGGATCCGGCCCTTCTGAGTGTGCCTCCGTCAATCCCAGCGCCCGCTCCGGAGACAAGAGGGGCGGGCGGTAAGACGCACGCACCTCTACACTTCCTGGCTTTCAACCTTCCCTCCGAAGCCCTTCAGGCCAGAAGCCTTTCAAGCAGGCGGGTCTTTCTGGCCCCCTTGTGGCCTGTCGGGGAGGCGGAAGGTTGTGGCTGCCACGCTTCTGTTGTCGGAATTTCTGTCATTCCCATCCGACGCTTTCACGCTCCTGGTCCATCTCGAAGGCGCAGTTGCTGCATGTTACCTCATGGCAGTGATTTTCCGTCCTTAACCGAAGTTTGCTCGACGGACTCCCTGGAGGAACGATGCACCCCCTTCCTTCTCTCAGACATATTTTCGGTGATGCTTGGCTTGCCGGGCGTGCAGCCCTCGCCGCACACGCAGGCTGCCGTGGCTCCCGCTCACCACGAAACAGCCGTGCTTGTTAGAAAACATGTTTATGCCCCTTTTGCTTGCTTTGGGGATCCTATCAGGCAGTTACCCGTTATGGAAACTGACTTCATAGCAGCACGGAAGGGTGGGGTCGCTCCTATGCGAATTAAGTGGAATGCATCGATAGGTCTCCCTGGGGGACTGCGTCGGGGGAGAGGTACATGTGTCCGTCATAAAAGACGGGAAAAAGTCTTAAAAACTGACAAGTGACATACAGATTGCGTCCAGTTGTAGGTTTTACTCTCAGTTTTCAAGAGCCCGAGCCTGGACACGTTACGCCATGCGTTCAAGGTGCTGATCACACAGGAACGTTGATGAACAATGTATATGAACACAGCCATCGTCGGTGAAGAACCATTTAGGATTTGAGCACTGACACACGTTTATAAATCTGGAGTCAAAATATAAAGTGTGTTCCCATATTTCTTTTAATTCTCCTTGCTGACTTTTTTTTTTTCTTTTGATGGTAACTAATGAAGACCAATCACAACCACCATTTCAGGAGGTCACACTTACCTTTGCCCCTAAAGCCAGGGAAGCGAGCCAAGGGACTCAATCCAAACGGCACAGAGGAAAGCATCAAGCAGGAAGGAACAGCTCGATTGCTACAAATCACCTATGTCGATGCCAGAGAGGGTGCCCTGCCTGGCAATCCCCTCCCTGTTCCAACACCCAGTGCCTAGAAAGGAACACTAGTTCATACCCATCCTTTTTGTAAAACTCCAGCATCATGTTATCCGTGGCGACGCTGAGGGGCCGGCGGATCTGCTCGGGCTGGCGCCGGTCAGCGGGGTCCATGTCTGGGGAGGGCATCGAGCTATAGTTGGCGTTGTGGTTCACGTGTACCGGACTCCCATAGTTCCCTGTGATGTTGAACTCTATCTCTGCGGGGAAGAAAGAAGCGGTGTACGTGATCTATGGGTCCCGCATGCCCTTCCTGGGGAGGAGAGAGATGGGCACAGATGGCCTCTCATTTACACTTCACGCCTAGAAAGCTTTGTCCCGTGGTCCAGTGTTACATCGCCTGTAGATAAGAGTTCGTCTTAATAGAATTCATCATATCAGCAGGTGAACACAAGTGCTCACCTCTCATACTAACATGATCCGTACTTAATGAAGCAATTTCTATTTGTGATTTAAAAAACAACGTGGGGCATCTGGGTGGCTCAGTTCGTTGAGCATCTGACTTCAGCTCAGGTCGTGATCTCAAGGTTTGTGAGTTTGAGCCTTGTGTCGGGCTCTATGTTGACAGCTCAGAGCATACAGTCTGCTTTATATTCTGTGTCTCCCTCTCTCTCTGCCCCTCCCCAGCTTGTGCTCTGTCTCTGTCTCTCAACCATAAAGAAATGTAAAAAAAAAAAAAAATTAAAAAAAAAACAAAACAACTTAAAAAGGAACAGTTGGGGTACTTTCTGAAAAAGACAAAATCGTCTATCTGAAACCTCATGGTTAAAAGTAAAATACCAGAGCAAAAAGAGGCATGCCCACAATCGCCACTGTTACTTAAAGCTATTGGAGAAGCTGGCCAATGGAATAGGTCAAGAAAATGAAATAAGAGAAAAGATTATTATTTGTAGATGATGATGATGTCTTTCTGGAAAACCAAAGAGAACTACAGATTGGAACTAGAGATTTCACTAAGATCACTAAGGTTGTGTTGGCGATCGAGTGATATACAAAGGATCCCAA
>PITB01035599.1:0-12182 GCA_004024585.1 Paradoxurus hermaphroditus
TCACCAGTCCTCCTTCCCTTTTCTGCAACATGGTGTGGGCTCCTCTGGGTCATTTTCTCTGCATGCAAACCGTAGATCCATGTGATCGATGTCTACAACATACGTGACTGGGATGTAGATTGTGTTTGACTGAATGTATTGATCAACTTGGGAAGAATGGATATCTAGACAATATTATGTCTTCTTATCCATGAACATGGTCTATCTGTCCATGTACTTAGTTCTTCTCAGATTCTGTTTTTGAGAGTCTTGTAGTTTTCCTCATAAGGAACTTTGCACATTTTGTTAGATTCATGCCTAAGTAGTTCAGTTTTTGGTGTCAGTATAAAGGGCGCTGTGTTTTGCATTTCAAATCACACTTCTTCACTGCTGGCGTGTAAGTGATCATTGACTGTCGTGTAGGAACCTTGGGTTTCCTGCAATAGCGCTATCATCTCTCATCAGATGAAGAGTCCTTTCTCTTCTTCTTGTTGTGTTGATTCTTTTGCGTTTTATATATAGATAATAGTAGCACACATGTGCGAAGATGGTTTTATTTCATCCTCCACAGTCAGTATACCTCTTTTTGAATTTTCCTGTTTTATTATGTCAGCTAGGACTCCACATCCAACCCTGAAGAAGGATGGTTTGGTGCCATCCTTCCTGGTTCCTGGTCTTAGAAGAAGCACTTCCTGCCCCTGGCCGTTAAGTATGCTGTTTGCTGGGGTGTTTGTGGAAATGATCTTTACCAAGTTGAAGGAATTTTCTTTATTCCTTGTTTATTGCGCTGTTTCTGGAAGGCATGGCCCCTCCCCTCCCCTCCCTCCCCTCCCCTCCCATCCCCTCTCTCCCCTCCCTCGTGTTTAGGAATCTGGGCACAGTTGGATGATGTTGCTGCCACAGCGGTGCTGTCGTGTTGCAGTTGCACATCACAGGTGGCACTTCCGTCTTCTTTTCTTTTTCACTGTGTGGTTGTTGCATGAGAAGAACAAGTACAATGGTGGAAACGCAGTGATCCTCTGTCTACTCTCCCCGTCACCCAGACCTTCTCCGGGGACAGTCACTGCCGGGGACCACCTGCTCAGGAACACATGGAGACCACATGTCCCCAGCCCACAAGGTCTATTCTGACCCCACAGGTAGGTTTTGTTAGAATAGCAACCTTGGGTCTTTGCTCTTGCACATGGGTAAATTATTTCGAGCTTCAGATTCAACACCAGGCTGGGGGAGTCCTCAGGGGTACATCTTCCCCCAGGTCAGGTCGGGGCCCTGCTCCGCTGCTCGGAGTCTGGAAAGCAGGTCCTTGTAGATCTGGGGACACTGCAGGCAATGGGGACAGTGACTTGCCTCCCTCATCCCCTGGATCCCTGAGCAGGGGCCCGGGGAAAGGAAGGGGGAGATGGAGTATAAGACCCTTCCCGGCTAGTAAGCAATGAGGCAGCTGTCACTGGGTCTGGAGGGTCGGGGCAGATCTTAGTATGCGGTTGTTTTCTCCCCCATGGTCTGCCTCTTCTAGGAGGGAGGAGGTCCTTCCGTCTCCATGTGGGAGGTTTTGAGGGATTTGGCAAGAGATGGCAGTTCATTGCTGGGGTCCCGGCTCTGAAGGTAACGGGGGTGGGGGGAGGCTCCCGTGCCGTGTGGGACCTGGTGTCCTGAGGGAGGAGGGTGCAGAGCAGGGCTGGGCTCCTACACAGACCCCAGGCGGGATGCCTCATCACTAGTCGCCAGGTCCGTGGGGCCCGTGGGAACTCAGACTCCTCTGCAGCTGTGCGACCTCGGGGCGACCATGGCTCAGTTATCTCACATTTCTTTCCAGCACACTTGGGAAGTGGGTTCATTTCTTGTGCCTCATCTTTTGCCCCCATCGGATGCATGAGTTATTGCCTGGGTTCAGTGGCCTCTCTCTCTGGGGGCGAAGACTCCATTACATAGTTGGTGAGTGTGGGCAATACACACTCGAGTTTCTGCACTGAGAGGGGGCCGCAAGCTCCTGACCTGAGGTGCAGCCAGGAGCTGGAGAGGGAAGGAGTTTTTATCCTCAGGGGGGATCCTGTCCCCAAGATCAGTCCTATTTCTGTGAAAGGAAACTGGGGAGATGGAGTCAGGACGGGGAGCGCTGGGAATCGGCTCCAGGAGGAAGGTCAGCACACTCCTGAGGCAGGAGATTCCCCTGTAGACGGGGCGTCTGGATAGAATTGAGGCTTTCTGGAGCTCTGACGACCTCACGGGCCCCGCACAGGCCCAGGGATTCACCCAGCGCCCCTGGACCGTCTCCAGATCCCACTGTGCTGAGAGCTGGCTGGCTCAGGTGCACGAGCCGTTTGTCCCGGACACACGGGGAATGAGAGAAAGATGAGTGTTGTAGGTTAACAAACCAGAGTCAATAATGGAAACCATTAACCGGCTGTTTTGGCTTCTGTAAATTGCTTTGCGAATGTGTCTCCGCATTCACTGTTCTGACCAACTGTGTGGTAACCGCTAAAACATTGAGATAGAAGCCTATGCAGTTCCCTGTTAGAGTTCCCAGAAGGGGTTAAACTGCCCGTCTCACCCCTGTAACTTCGCCTGCTTGCTAAAAAAAAGTTAACTTAAATTGCAGTGAGCTCTCACCCTAGCTGTTTGAAGCTGATTAAAGCAAGGTCAACGTGCAAGAAGTCACGTAACTGCTGTCCCACCGTGTCTGAGGTGTCTAACTATAATTGGTCGTTTCAAAGCTCACTTAGACAAAGAACCTTGAAGCAATAGGTCCCCGCCAAAGGTAACATCTATGTAATTGGCTGCCAAGGGATGTTGTAAATTACAATTGGTTAACTAATTTATGATGTACCCTAACTTGCTAAAATCCATATAAGCCCACTGCTGCCTTTGTTCGGGGCCATTCTCTGCATTTTCTCCTTAACATCAGGAGATCAGGTTTAGCCCGGCCGTAAATAAAATCTTGCTTCGCTTCTATTCGGCGTTTGGTGATCTTTTTCGACAACACCCTGCAACAATGAGGTGCTCACTGTGTCTGGTCCTGAAGCCGCTCTCCCGGCAGCCGACTGTGGCCTCGGCTCATCATGGAGGGTTTCGAGCCCGAAGCCCCCGGGTCAGTAGAAGCCATGACGTTCAGGGCACGTCCTGGGGCTCGGGGTCATGATCGATGTTAGCTGCTTCCTGTCCAGTCAGGAAATTTCGGGAAGTGGCCGAGTGTGGGAGAAGCAAGCCCCACCTGAGCAGGGCTGGAGGTGCTGGCCGTGTGTGATGCAGGCAGTGCAGGGGGGAGGCTGTGGCCAGCGAGGGACTCTGTGGACAACACAGTCTCCAGAGCTGAGGCCACAGGCCTGTTTCCTCTGCCTGTAGGTGTAAGGAGTGAGGCTGCCCTGGGGCCGGCTGGCCTCCCTCCCCCTCCAGTGGGGCTTCTCAAGGTCAGGAGGGACTTGGGTCTGGAAAGATCAGTGGCCTAAGAGCCTGAGATGTGGCCTGGCCCTGCCACGTCCCGGGGTCCTGACCGTGGGCTCCTCAAATACCCTAAATGGCCCTGACTTTCCTCATCTGTAAAGTGGACGGTAGTCTTGATTCTCGCTGCCTCTCACAGGGACCGTGACCATGAACCACAGAAATCCAGACACACTGTGGACAGTGACATTTGCTCTTGCTTCTAGGATGGCGGAAAGTGACAGAGATCAGTATCTTAAGTTTGAAGAATTTCCCGTTGGCGTACCAGCGAGGAATGCGTATTGGCTGCCCCTCCGGGCCCTGACCTGCAACTGCTGGGTGCTCCCTCCTGGGCCCTGGGTCCAACTCTGGACACAGTGTTTTTCATAAGCAAACACTACTCCTCTGAGAGTGCTCCCCAGGGGTGTAGGGACGGGGACAGGGGCATGGCCGACCTGCTCTCCATCACGCTGCAGTGACCAGTGGTGAGCTGCCCAGAGGCGGACTCCGTCCAAGGAGTTTCTAGTCACGTTGCTCAGGGACTGAGCCTCCTGAAGGACTGTCCCCGTTACTGGACGGGAGCGGGGGAAGAGGGCAGTGTTGATTCTCTCCTGTGTGAGGTGCGCAGAGCAGCTGGGGGAGCCCAGAGTGGACGAGGGGACCCAGTGTTCTTGGTACAGTGGTAGTGTGACTCTTTGCCCGGCCATGGGCTGGCCCTGTGGAGCAGGGCTGCTGGGCTGAGTGTGAACCCAGGGACAGGTCCCGGGGGGGCCGGCGGGGAGCGGAGATCACCAGGCTGGTTGTGCCCACAGGTCGGGGCGTCTCCCACACAGCGCCTCATGGAGGGGTTTTCACACACTTATTCCGCCGTCATTCCCTGAGTCCCACCGCAGGGGCTGAGAGAAGAGGAGGCCTCTGAGGGGCTTTTTTTAGAGCAGCCAGCTTGTCCCGGACAGCTAGCTCCGCCCCGGAAGTTCTGAGTGAAACTTTCTCTTCTCTTCCTTCCGCATTCTGGATGTTTCCTCGAAGCCTTGTAGGCCCAGAGCAAGCCTGAAGGGAGGCCATGATGGGAACCCGCTCAGAAGTCCCCAAGCTTCTGTGCTGGGCCTCCTGGTTCCTGGGCCTCAGCAGCCTCCTCCTCGGTGAGTGGCCCGGGCTCCCTGGGCAGGGGGCCGTCATGCGGGGCGGGGAGGCGGGGGCTCCTGTCTGTCTGGTGTCTGTGGGGAGTGACCCGAAATTTCAGCTCTATCGTATGGCAAAATGGGGGCATTTGGTTCTGAGCCAGGCCCGCCTCCCACAGGGGACGGGGCAGCCTCCGCAGCTGTGTGGGGCGAGGGGGCCGACCCGGAGTCCCAGTCGGAGCTGGAGGGCCCTGGTGTGGCTCCTGGGGCAGAGGAGGGCACGGAACACAATGAATTCTGTTGGAACTAGGACGTAAGGGCGGCCTCCAGAATTTGAGGGCGTCTCGCCCACTGGCTGGAAGGGTGTGGTCGGAAAGAGGGTGCTGACAGGCCCCAGGATAGGGGAACGGGGGTGACAGGAAGGGAAGCAGCAAGTTCCTAAAAAAGAACCGGAAGAAAAATTGTGTTAAGGAAACATTCTGGTTATACTCCCTTGTATTCATCTGCTTTCCGTAACAGATGGAATAAATACAAGGACAACGTTGAGGTCTCGCGAGCTCTGAATTCTCGGTTTTTATTTCCTGTGTTGTGTTGCTGGCGTGCCCGGCCTCTCCCTGTGGGGTTGGGGTGGAGAGTGTGGGAGGTGGGGTGTGGTCAAGGATTCTAGGAAATTCCTGAACCTGAGGCATCTGTAAACAGGGCATTTCTCTGTAGAAAATGAGCTTAGTGCGCACCTGGGTGGCTCAGTCAGTCGAGCGTCTGACTCTTCGTTTCGGCTCAGGTCTGGCTCTCACGGTTCATGAATTTGGGCCCTCCGTTGGGCTCTGTACTGCTTAACTTCGAATTCTGTCTCCTTCTCTCTCTGTCCCTCTCTCTCTATCAAAATAAATAAATAAATATAATTTTTTTTAAATGAAGAAACAAACTTAGTAAGGCATGACATCCCTCTTAACTGATTAATTTGACAGCAACAAAATATAGGTTTTTGCTTTCTTTCACTAGAAATTTATAAAAAATATTTATTTATTTTTGAGAAGGAGAGAGAGAGGGGCAGAGTGCAAGCAGGGGAGAAGCAGAGAGAGAGAGGGGGAGACACAGAATCGGAAGCAGGCTCCAGGCTCCGGGCTGTCAGCACAGAGCCCCACCCAGGGCTCAAGCTCTCGAACCGGGAGATCATGACTTGAGCCGAAGTCGGATGCTTAACTGACTGAGCCACCCAGGAGCCCCTGTCTTTCTTTCGATTTTAATTAACTGGAGAAGTATGTGAAATTATGTTGCATTTTCCCATCAACATCTGGGTTGGAAGATCATGTAGGAAAGAAAGAAAGAAAAAGGAAGAAAGAAGGAGGAAGGGAGGAGGAAGAAAGGGGAGAAATGGAAATTTTTCTGTTGACTGTTAAATGTTAAATTTTATCTTCTCTGAATCAACCCTACCTCTCTGGATCACAGGCACCTGTGCCCTGGCCGTCTGTCCTTCTGTCCTGCTGTCCTTCCTCTCTGGGACTAGCACCTTCTGCTGACCCAAGAGCTCTCACCACCTGCCTCCCACCTGAGTCGGCTCCCAGCTCCTGAAGCCCACCACTCACCATCCAGCCTGGGGGGCAGTCCCTCCCCTGCAGCCTGAGGGCTGAGCCTCCTCCCTTCCTGCCTCCCTCCCTCCCAGAAGGTGCCCCAGGTCCCTGCCCTGCCAAAGCCCAGCAGGGACTTGGGTCCCCTTCCCGAGAGAATAGCTGGGGCGTGAGAGCCCAGAACTGCCGGGACCCGCTGAGCAGACAGCAGTGCTGGGAGGGAGAGCCCCTGTGCAGGGTAGGGCAGGGCAGGGGGAGGGCTGCAGGCAGCTCCCTGCAGGGGAAGCCCCGGCTGGGGGAGAGGGAAGCCGGCTCCAAGTCCAGCAACCCGCGGAAGAAAATGGGGAAACCCACACCAGGCAGAGCCCATGGTATCAATTTTCCTCAGCCCAAGTGTGGGGTAACTCGGAGCTGTGCCCCTCTAGTCTGCAGGACTCCGTCCAGGGATGTCATGTCTTACTAAGTTTGTGAGGAGGGGAGAGCCCATGGGGTTCCATGAGTGCTCAAGGCCACGGGCTCGAGAGAACGGAGGACTATGGAGTCTCACCTCCTGGAGATCCATCCTGGGTCCTCACCACCCTGTTGCACTGGACCTCCTGGTCTGAGGCCCAGCAAAGTCCCTTCTGTCAGATTCATACACGAACACCGAAATCAAAAAAGTTCCTGAAGGAAACCAGACAGAATAAGACCACATTTTGATGTGGGGGGGGGGTGATATTTTTATCCAAGATATAAAACCAATAAGATCTTTATCTTTATATCTTTATATCTTTTATCCAAGATATAAAACCTTAAAAACAACTGTGCATCTAACTTCTAGCGGATCGTAGCAGGGCCAACAGTCCACAGACAGAGTCGATGTGCGAATTGGAGAAGAGTGACCTTATTTGCGTCAGAAAACAGGCTGATTTTTTTACAACAAGTGCAGCCCCTATGAACCGGTGGGAACACAACGAGCAAAGACTCAAGCAGACCAAACAGCGACGGGACCTGGTGACCAGGCTCATGACGGGAGGGACGATCGTTAACATATAACGTGACCTAACGTTCCCTCATCGGTTCGGCAAAGGGCAGAGGGTGTGACCCCTGTGCGTCGGGGAAGCCCCAGCATTACCGGTAGAGGTGTGGCTCCGGTCACTCTCAGGAGGGCGCTGAGCCCGGTCCGTCCAAAGTAGACGTACCTGCCTTGTCTGTTGGACCCAGTCAATGGTTAATCACATGTATACGCACCATGTGTGACGTATACACACCCACGGGTGCCATGTGTGCCCTGCTGTGGTGTAGACATACTATATGTGATGTATGCATCACAGATATACATCAGCGTGGGGCGTATATGCCCCCGTGTGACGTGTGTGTCTCCCAGTGTGCCGTATACGGACCCGTGTGTGACAGGTACGCACTGACCCTGCGTGCACGCATCTGCACGTGACATGTATACACCTTGGGTGCTGGGACTCCCGTCGTAGGCTGCTCGGTGCCACAGTGTCTGCAGGGACAAGAGCCAGAGCTGAGCTCCCCGTCACACGTGGAGAGAACGTGAGCCCCATGTGGGACCGTGTGCAGCTGGGGGATGAGACACGCCCACGTGTGCAGACGCAGCGTGGACTCCTACCCGAGTTGTGCAGAGGAGAGGGAAGTGGTGTGTGGGTGTGTGGTCGGGCACGTGGAGACACACGAGGGCACCTCTGGAGGGACGCCCAGGACGTGGAACAGCGGTGTCTGTGGAAGGGAAGTGCGCAGCCACATGCGGTGTCGGTCCCTCCCGCCCTCCTTTATTTGAGTGCACGGTCTGTCACAGGGACAGCAGTTCAGGCGGCGAGTGTGGCTGGCACGCAGCCTCCTCTTCCTGAGAGTGGGGACAGTCCTCTGCAGGCTGCGGCCTTGAGGGGTGGTCCTGAGGATGGTTAGAGTCTCCGACTGTGACGGAGCAGCTGACCCGTAGGGACGGGAATCGTGATCATGGGGATGGGGACCCGCGATCTCAGGCCAGGCGGCATTACTGGGATGCAGCCACCTGCTGTCCTAATGAGTGAGTAGTGATGACGTGATTGAGGAGAGGATCTGGAAGGTTCTACAACCAATACTGGCATGAGCCCTTCTCTGGGTGCTCTGCTTCCTGGGAGCACCAGGAATGGCTGTGAGCACAGGAGCGACCCAGGCCCCACGGGAGGGTAGCTTACTGTCCTGGAGAGGGCTCTGGGTCCCGGGCAGGCAGCGGTCACCCAGGTGGTTCTGACCTACTGCAGGGGCGGAAGGGTCTTCCTTTCAGGATAAGGGTGTTCCTTGCCCGTCTCTGTTCTGTCCAACTCCGGTTCCCTGAAGGACACAGGGTATCGGGTCCCCTGGGCTGTGGTGCATGGCGCAGGCTGGGTCTGGAGGGGACATCCCTGAGGCCCTTGCCCGCTGGTCACGGCTCTGCAGGAAGGTGACCGAGGAAGGACACTAAGGGTGTCTCGGGACCGGCTGGGGAAGCAGGTCTCGGTGGCAGGCATGGGGGAACTCACCTGCCCATCATTTCCTCGCCCACAGTTTCCGGTTCTGGGCAGGTAGCCTTGGCCTTGTGACTAGTGGTGGCCAAACCCATGAGTAGAGATCACGCTGGTCCTGGATGGACAGGAAACCCCCACGTGTGACTCCACTGTCTGCCCTCCCTGCTGAGGCCCCTAGGGGTGCAGCCACCAGAGCGGGGAGCCTCCGCCTGTGTGACAGAACCCCCTCAGTCTCCAAATCTCCCCTGGTCTCAGCCCTGAGCTACTGGAGGTGTGTTCCTGCCGCGCAGCCTCGCTGAGCCTGACTGTGGGCTCTCCCCTCCTCACAGCAAGTCACAGGGTGCGGACACTGCTCCAGGGACAGGGCACCCAGAGTGTGTGGGCAGTGGGCCCTCCGCAGCCACGTTGGAAGCTCCTCCCACACTTAGCACTTGGCTTTTGATCCGTGATGTCATCACATCTAGACCCTCCGAGTCAGGCGGCGGGAACGCTGCGGGTGAGCAGGTCCAGGACCGTGTCAAGGTGACGCCCCACCAGCACCAGGCCTGGTTCCAGCATCGCTCCAGATTCGTGCTCTGTCCCGCCCCCCGGGGTCCAGGGAGTCTGCTGGGTGGGTGTCAGCAATACGATGGGTTCTGAGGTTTCCTCCTTATTCTTAATGAAGAAACCTCACAGTTTCTGTTTCCAACGTCCTAGGCCCCTTCAGCACTGCGGTCGAGAGTTCTGGAGCCCGTGGATCTGGAGTGGAGGATTCTGGAAACACAGTTTCTTTAATGGGGATTGAAGGAGGTTCCGTGTTGTTTCATGTGACCAGACCTCCGGAATTACCTCCTGAGGCCGAGCTGGAGAGGATTTCTTGGGCGATTCTCTCCGGGTCTCACCACACGATCATCCTGCACGTCTCTCCCGGGGGAGATGCTCCAGAATGGGTCAGCCTCCAGGACAAGTTCCAGAAGAGGGTCCACGTGCTTGACCCCAAGACCCTGAGGATCAACAGCCTGACCGTCGAGGACAGTGGGCGGTACCGGATTTGGGCCTCATTAACGGGAGGAATAGAATATGACCAGTATTTCCACCTCACCGTCTACGGTACGTGGGGCCCCTCCCCCAGTGCATGGGTACCCCCTGCTATGTCCCTGGGAGAGTCCCCAGGGCCCCCTTGTGGGATCCCGTCCAGACCCCAGACTTCAGGCTCTGGCTTCTCCCTTGGATTAGACCCATTGTGTTCACCACAAGTGGAGGCGGAGCTGGGAATCCCACATGGGGCTTCACTCAGTGGCTCCCGTCCTTACAGTCACTTGCCGTATATTTGGGTCAATTCTGTCTTGTCTGTAAGATGGACTCACCATCCTTAGGGGGAGGTGCCAGGGCCCCAGTGAGATTCCGCATGAGGAAGCGTGAGTGTGACGTTCTCCACGCACGTGACACTCTGTCCTCCTGTCCCTCCTGCCCCAGAGCCCGTGCCCCGACCCCAGATCGTGGCTGAGATTCCGGCCGTCACTCCAGACTGGTGCAACTTCACCCTGGAGTGCCACACCACGGGCACCACAGAGGACCTGATGGTGTCCTGGGAGAGCCAGGGCCTCCCCAGGGAGCCGGAGCAGAGAGGGGCCCCAGGAGCCGCCCCCAACCCCTGGACCCTGGCTCTGAACCTGCCCCTGCCCCAGCCCAGCCCCAGCGTCACCTGTGTGGTCAGCAACCCGGTGGACCAGCAAACTGCCACCCGGGACCTTGGGGAAGTGTGTGTCTATGGTGAGTGCCTCCTGCCAGAGGGGAGGGGCTCCCGGAGCTCAGGTCCCTCTGGGTGATGGTCTGGGTTCTGTCTCCCATGCTTATGTCACCACCTGCCACCTGTTACCCCGTCCAGAGGCCTATGGGCCGATTCAACTCTCACTGCCTTTCTGACTTGCTCCTGCTGCCCTGCACCCCTCACCCCTGCTGTTCCAGGCAGTCCCCTCGCACACCCCTCCCCTCCCTCATCCTTCAGTCCTTGTGTGTCTTGGGAGGTTTGCAGGAGAGTGAGCTGGGGTGAGCAGCGGTCTGTGCCATCTAGGGAGGCTGAGCCAGCGCTGCCTGCAGGTTCAGGGCTGGGGCTCCTGTGCCCGCTTCTGGTCTCAGGGACACATGTCTCACCCCAGTGCTCACCTGGATTCCCGGATGTGTCCTGCTGTCCTCAGCCCTGAGTCCTGGTCAGGCCATTCCCTCTGCTGCCAGACTTTCCCAGTGGAGTCTTCATTCCTCACTTATTCCTGTCCAGGGACCCCTTCCCTATTGCTGTCCCATGGGTCTGATCCCTGCAGTCACCAGGGCCCCGCTCTGGGCTCACTCCCAGCATGCACTGACCTTGAACATGGCTCCTCAGCCCCCTTGGCACAGGGCCCTGCAGGAGCTGCCGCTGACCTGCCCTCACACCTCGCCTCCTCTGAGGCGCCTGAGGGGGCGCTCAGGGGTCCCACGCTGAGAGGCGATGCTCTGGCTGAGGACCAGTGTCCTGTGCGGCCTGGACACCTGGAGGGCAGGGGCCTCAGCTGCTTCTGCTTTGATTTCCTGCCCCTCTGTGGCTTTGGGCAGTTTGCCCACAGTCATGGTGTCCCCGAGTGACAAGTGACCAAATCCCTGTGAGCCCCTCGTCCCTACTCCCCATGTTCCCCCTGCTGCTGGGGACTTGGTGCATCGGCATCCCCGAGTGCCTGAGGAGCCCATCCCGCAGTGACCCCCTAGATCCTCCCTCTGAAAGAGGCCCCCTCTTCCTAACCATGCTCCTCCCCGGGTCCTCCCTGCCCTGGTCCTCTTCCACCCGCTGCAGTGGGTGCTGGCTGCCCCCAGGGCTGGTGACTGGACCCAGTGTTCCTGTTCTTGTCCCTCCTTCCAGAGTGTGCACCCCCTGAGGATCTGGTCATCTCCCCCTCTTCCCTCAAGACCCAGTTCTTCCCTCGCCTCCTCCGGGAAGCCCTCCCGGAAGTCATCTGTACCAGCTGTAAACCCCTAGTGCACCGCTATGGCCCCGGCTGGCTGCCTTTGCACTTTCCCGGCCCTCCCCCCACTGATGAGCTCAAGTGCGGGGACCCTGTCCTGTCCCTCTCAGCACCCGGCCCAAAGCAGGGACTCAGAACTGGTTGGTGACAGCACCTGCCATGCTCCCCCCTCTCCAGCTGAGACCAGGTCCCTTCACACGTCTCCACGTGCTTGGCAATGGGCGTCTAATGTTGTCTCTTGTCTCCACTTTCTTCACTGTCTCTGTGAGAGTGAACAGATCCTCACAGAGAGGTCAGTGCCTTCCACCTGGGAGTTCTCCTGGGGGCTGCTTTGGTCATGTTGCTGGTCCTCGGAGCTGTACTGTACCTGTGGTGCTCTCGTGGGAGGAAGAGGAGAAGCTTGGAGACTGGGAGAGGCAGGTGCACTTCTCCTTCCCGTGCCCACACCCCTCCCTCCCCCCTCCACAACCCTCAGCTCCCTTCCCCTGCATTTCTCTGTTCAGGTAACGTCCCTGCAGAAGGTTGGTGGGTGTGGGCATGTCCATGGGGTAATGGTGAGGGGAGGGCACAGGTTCCAGGCTCAGATTCAACTCTATCTGTGTGCGTCTCATGTGCAGGATTGCAGAAGCA
>PITB01035600.1:0-12165 GCA_004024585.1 Paradoxurus hermaphroditus
AAATCATGGGAAGAGACTAAGTGTCCATCAACTGACAAATGGATAAAGAAGATGTGGTTTATATATACAATGGAATACTACGCAGCAATGAGAAAGAATGAAATCTTGCCATTTGTAGCAACGTGGATGGATCTGGAGGGTATAATGTTAAGTGAAATAGGTCAGTCAGAGGAACACAACTACCATATGTTTCCACGCATAGGTGGATTTTGAGAGACTTAGCAGAAGACCATGGGGGTGGGGAAGAGGGGAAAAAGGACAGAGAGAGGGAGGGAGGCAAAACATAAGAGACTCTTAAGTACTGGGAACAAACTGAGGGATGATGGGGGTGTGGGAGAGGGGAGAGTTGGCGATGGGTATTGAGGAGGGCACTTGTTGGGATGAGCACTGGGTGTTGCATGGAAACTAATTTGACAATAAATTATATTTTTAAATAAATACATAAAAAGAAATATTATCAATATGCTAAGAGAGGAGAGAAAATGAAATTATATAAAATGCTCATTAAATCCAGAGAAGGCAGGAAAAGGAGGAGAGAGAACAAGTGCAATAAACAGAAAACAGTTCCAACACAGTACACACTATTCAAACTATGTCAATAATGTGATTATTAAGAAATGATATATTGCCATTGACAAAAACATAGATGGATCTAGAGGGTATTATGCTAAGTGAAATAATTCAGACAGAGAAAGACAAATATCATATGATTTCACTTTTATGTGCAAACTAAATAAAGAAAGTAAATGAACAAACAAAACTGACTCATATGCAGAGAACAAACTAGTGGTTGCTGAAGGGAGGTGGTTAGAGAAATGGGTGAAATGGGAAAAATTGATGCTCTAAATATTACAATTAAAAGTCAGAGATTTTCAGAGTAGATACAACCATACCCAACTATAAAGTAGTCTATAAGAAATCCACTTTAATTTTTTAATATTTATTTATTTTTGAGACAGAGAGAGACAGAGCATGATTAAGGGAGGGGCAGAGAGAGAGGGAGACACAGAATCCGAAGCAGGCTCCAGGCTCTGAGCTGTCAGCACAGAGCCCAACGCAGGGCTTGAACTCACAGACCGCGAGATCATGACCTGAGCCAAAGTCGGACTCTCAACCGACTGAGCCACCCAGGCACCCCGAAATCCACTTTAAATATAAAGACATGGATAGTTAAAAGTTAAGGGGTGGATAAAAATATACTAACACTAATGCTAATACTAGTCAAAAGAAAATTGAAAGAGCTATATTAATTTCAGATAAGGAGACTTCATAACAAAGAAACATATAAGGGACAAAGAAAACAAAGAAGACTTAACTAAATGGAGAGGTATGCCATGTTTATGAATTGGAAGACTCCATATTGTTAAGACATCAGTTTTTCCCAACTTGATCTACAGATTCAATGAAATTCCAGTCAAACTCACAGCAAACTGTTCTGTAGCTATGGACAAACTGATTCCAAGGTTTATATAAAAGGTGGAAGACTGAGGATAGCAAACATGGTGTAGAAGAAGAAGAAGGGGTAAAGGTAGGAGAAGGGGAGGAACAAGGGTGGATGAGATTGGAGGACTGCATACTCAATCTCAAGACTTACTATAGCAATCAAGGTAGCATAGTATTGTTAAAAGAATAGACGCATAAATCAGTGGAACCGAAAGAGAGCCCAGAAGTAGACCCACACAAATAAAATAAACTGAATTTTGACAAAGAAGTAAAGGCAATTCAGTGGAGAAAGGTTAGTTTCTTCCATGCAGCTGGACATCCATATGCAAAGGAAAAACTCATCTAGACGTAGATTTCTTACCCTTCACAAAAATTAACTCAGAATGTATCATAGATCTAAAAGTAAATTGCAAAACTACAAAACATCTAGAAAAAACATAGGAGATCATTTGACCTGAGAAAATCAGTTGACCTTAGATTTGACAACAAGTTTTTAAATACATCGAAAACCTGATCCATGAGAGAAAAAAGTGATAAGCTAGACCTTATGAAAATTGGAAATATCTACTCTGTGAAGATAATGAAAATACAAGCCACAGAGTGGGGGAAATATTTGCAAACATATCTGACACAGAAATTATATACGAAAGACACTGAGAACTCTTAAAACTTAACAGTAAGAAAACAAACAACCTACTTTTTAAATGGGCAAAAGATCTGAACAGACACCTAATCAAAGAAAATATACAGATGACAAATAAGCATATGAAAGATGTTGTACATCACGTATTCTTAAGGAATTGCAAAGTAAAACAATAAGATACCACTATACATGTATTAGAAAGGCTAAAATCCAAAATATTCACAACATTCAATACTGATGAGAACACGAAGCAACAAACATCTTTATTTATTGCTGGTGGAAATGCATATGGTACAGCCACTTTGGAAGAATATCTGGCAGTTTCTACAAAGCTAAACATGTTCTTACTGTATAACACAACGACTGCAGGTCCTACGTATTCATCTAATGAATTTAAAAACTTATGTTCACACACGCACAAAAAAACATTGCATACAAATGCCTATTACAGCTTTATCCATTATTGCCAAGCCTTGGAAACAACAAATGCCCTTCAATAGGTTAATGGATAAAATGTGGTACAATCAGACAATGAGATATTATTCAGTAATTGAGCACTAATATTCTCAGTAGTATTACTCACAAAAGCTAAAAATGGTAAAAGTAACCCAATGTCTATCAACAGATGAGTAGATAAAAAAAATGAGGTATATACATACATTAGAATATTATTCAGCCTTAAAAAGGAATGAGGGGCACCTAGGTGGCTCAATCAGTGAGGCAACCAACTCTTGATTTTAGCTCAGGTCATGATCTCAAGGTTGTGAGATCAGCCCCAAGTCAGGCTATGCGCTGGGCATGGAGCCTGCTTAAGATGTTCTTTCCCTTTCTCTTTGTCCCTTCCCTGATCACATGCGTGTTGTGTTCTCTCTCTTTCTCTCAAAAAAATTTTAAAAAAAGGAATGAAATTCTGATACATGCTACAACATAAGCGATCCTTGAAAACATTATGCTAAGTGAGAAAAGGTGGATATAAAATGACAAATACTGAATGATTTCACTTATATAAGTCTCCTAGAATAGACAAATGCATAGAGACAGAAAAGAGAATAGAGGTAACCATGGGCGGAAGGAAAGAAGAATGGGGAGTCATCGTGCTCTCTGTACAGAGTTTCAGTTGGGGATGGTGAGAAAGTTCTGGAAATAGCGATGATAGTCAAAGAACAATGTGAATGTGCTTAATGCCACTGAATTGTATAGTTAAAATGATTAAAATAGTAAATTTTATGTTACGTGTGTTTTACCACAATATATATGACATAGTAAATGTGCAATAAACATTTGTCAAAAGTGGGGAAAAAATGAAATGAGCTATCAAGCCACAAAAAGACATGGAGAAATCTAAAATGCAAATTGCAAAGTGGAAGAAGACAGTCTGTATAGTCTACATAATGTACGATTCCAATTATATAACATTTTCGAAAAGGGACAACTATAGAGATAGTAAAAAGATCAGTGGTTGTCAGGGGTTTGGAAATAGGAGAGGGGTTTAAATAGGTTCAGCACAGGAGTATTTGGGGGCAGTGAAACTTTCTGTATGATACTGCAGATAGTGGATTCATGGCTTTATGAGTCTGTCAAAACCCATGGAACTTTATAACACAAAGAATGAAGATTAGTGTTTACAAATTAAAAAATCATATAGGAGGTAGGAGAATCCAGGATAGAATGCAGACTATAATTTTAAAAAAATCTACTTACATTAAAAAGTATGAAACAATTTCACTAAAGGAGATGCAGAAAATGGGCTGACCTAGATATTTTTTGTAAATGAGTGGAGTCTATAAGTCTACAGACAAAAGGAATTACACATAAGTACTGTGCTCTAGTTAGTAAAGTTTTTTCCCACAAGAGTATGTATGGGTTCTGGGGTGCCTGAGTGGCTCAGTAGGTTAAGAGTCCAACCTTGGCTCAGGTCATGATCTCATGGTCCATGGGTTCAAGCCCTACATTGGACTCTCTGCTGACAGCTCAGAGCCTGAAGCCTGCTTTGGACTCTGTCTCCTTCTCTCTCGGCACCTCCTCTCTCTCTCTCTCTCTCTCTCTCAAAAATAAACAAACATTAAAAAATTAAAAAAAATTAGTATGGGTTTTGACACTGCTATACAAGTATACTGGAACAATTAAGTAAATATATTATGGATGGTGATAGGTTTCTCACTGTTGGAGTGGTAACTAAAAAATAAGCAAGGAAAGGAGGCTAGAATGATCTATGTGATAATGAGTTAATTCTAGAGATATCAGCAATAACTCAAGTTCTATAACATTCACACATATATTACCTTGCTAGGTCAGCTGAGAGGGCCTACAATCAATTACACACCATTAGCAATTAGCATTCCCAGTACCCGAATCCTTGTTTTTAATGCCTTTCTCCAATTAAAAGAACCAGACCTACTTGAAGAAATGTCTGATTCTAGAACCTGGACAGGAAATATAAAAGAGGACACTGAAGTACTCTGTAGTGCCAGAAAGTAAAGAATGCTCAAAAACAAATACAAAAACAAACAAAACTATACACTGATGGATTACATCAAAGGGACACAGGAGCCAACTACAAGAGATCCCAGTGACCAAAGGTGAAATAACTGAGCAATAAAATAAATAAAGTGGTATTGAGATATAACCCAAAGTATAAAAAATATACTTGAGTACATATTGATATAAATAAAATGAAGCAATCTTATCAATAAACAGGTGAGGGAGTATATAATGTCTCCCATGCAAAAGAACTTCGAATAATTTATCCTATAGGATAGATGTTCCACCCTCGAGGAAGAAGAACACAAATCCCCATTCCTTATATGTGAATTGCACATAGTGAGTTCCTTCCAAAGAGGACAGTACGGAAAGGAGGAAAAAGATTAAATTTATAGTGGAGAGACCTGACAAACACTACCCCAGCCAGGTGATCAAGGTCAATATCAACACGATATATCAGGTTGATGGTAAATACTCTTGATAAGACATGACAAAATGGTACTTTACCTCTGCGGTCTTTCTCCCTAAAACCCATGATACAAGTCTATTCATGAGACAAACATCGGACAAATTACAGCGGAGGGGTATCCTACAAAATACTTAACAAGTATTCCTCAGAACTATCAAGCTAATGAAAAACAAGGAAACTCAGAAAAAACTGTTACTGCCAAGAGAAGCAAGGAGATATGACAACTATGTGTAATGTTATACCCTGGATGGGATTCTGGAACGGAAAAGGGACATTAAGTGACAACTAATAAAATCTAATAAACTATGGTCTTTAGTTAATCATATAAGTGTTGGTTCATTAGCTGTAACAAATGTACAATAGTAATGCGAGATGTTGATAATAGTGAAACTAGGGGCGAGGGTATAAGGCAACTCACTGTACTAGTCTCTTCTCAATTATTCTGTAAATCTAAAACTTCTAAAAGTATTATTCTTAGAAAGAAAATATTAACATATTGAGAACAATAGGAAATATAAATTTATATTATTATTATTATTTGGAAATTCCTAGTTAGGAGTTAACAAGAAGAGAAAGTGCTCCATCTTGAAGAAACTGTATGGTTTTACGAGAACAAACTAACTGAAGTCTTTACTGAGACTTTGCAAAATAATTCAACTTTAGCTTAAGAAAACACCTATTGGACACTAAGATAAACTGAGATATTCTCAGCTATGTCCTCCAAATTCTTATTAATTCATCATTTCACTTGGGGAGATCATTTAACTCCTATAAATCTAACACTGTACCATGTCTTGGGCTATAACAATAAGTCAAATTCAAATCAAAATCAAAATCAAAGAGCTCAGTCTCATGGGGGAAAACCAAGTATACACAAAAAACTACAGTAAGATCAGCAGATCTGTAACAGCGGGATGACGGTGCTATGGACACACAGAAGAGGAAGAGACACAGGAAGGTTGGAAGAGTCTTCACAGATGAGGTGACGCTTCACTTGAGCCTGAAAACCTGAGTGACAATACATAGACCTCACTAAGACTGGAATGCTCTCTACTTTCCAGTTGTTTGGGCACAGACAACAATGTGTGCAAAGACCCTGCTGCCCGTGGGAGCAGGCTTTCTGGGAAACCCGTACTGTGGTGGTGTGAGGACGTGGCAATCTCTTTAAGTGGCTTGCATCAATCTGATCAGCCTGGTTTCCCTCTCTTACCGACGCAACCAACTGCAAAGACTTCTCAGTCTGTCTTTTGCAGTGCAGATGAATGCCGTCTCTAAAGTTCTAGCTATTTTTGCCTCTTTTAGGACTTTTTTTTTTTTTTTGATTCCTAGAGTTACACACATGCAACAAACGCAACTCCCTTCCCAGCAGTGTAAAATGGCTGCCACAGCTGCCTTACATTCTGTCTTTTCCGTGGGAGGAGAGAAACTCTGAGTTCCATTATTATTGTCAAATAAAGGACAAAACTTCTGATCTGGGTGCCATCTGGAAACATTGTCTCTTAATATTCAGAAGTTATTTCCTGTTCTTAATTCCTGGGTTGTTTTTCCAGCAAAATCTTTCTCTGCAACATCTGTGGTTTTACTCATTAACCATTTTCTGCTCCCTTGTGTATAATTTCATTAAACAAATTTCCAAAAGGAAGAAAGTTTGTTCATTCATTTATTCCAAAACATTGATTGAGCACCTACTACTTTGTTCCAGGAACAATCTTAGATGGCTATGGTCATAAGTATGGAGGTTCCTCAAAAAGTTAAAAATAAAACTCCTTTACAAACTAACAATTGCACTACTAGGTATTTGCCCAAAGGATACATAATTGCTGATTCGAAGGGGTACATACACTCGATGTTTATAGCAGCACTATCAACAATAGCCAAACTAGGGAAAGAGCCCAAGTGTCCATCGACTGATGAAGGGATGAAGAAGATGTGGTATACATATATACAATGGAATATTACTCATTTTGCAAAAAATGAAATTAAATCTTGCCATTTGCGACAACATGGATGGAGCTAGAATATATCATGCTAAGCAAAATAAGTCAGAGAAAGACAACATGATTTCACTCACATGTGGAATTTAAGAAACAAAACAGATGAACACAGAAAGAAGAGAAAAGAGAGGCAAACCAGGAAACAGACTTTTAACTATAGAGAACAAACGGAGGGCTGTTGGAGGGGAGGTGGGCAGAGAGTGGGCTAAATGGGTGATGAATATTAAGGAGGGCTCTTGTGATGAGCACTGGGCGTTTTACATAAGTGATGAATCACAAAATACCACTGCTGAAACTAATATTATGTTATAGTTAATGATTGGAATTTAAATAAAAACAAATAAGAAAAAATTAAAAATTAAAATATAAATAAAACAAAAAATAATGTTCTATGCTAAAGAAAATAAACTGCAAAATCTTCACGGCCTAGTTTTGTTCTCATTCACTTAACTTACTCAAATGATGGTGCTGGACTGGCAGATATACAGGAGCTGGGCTACTTTGATCTTGCGGCTCTGCCTTCCTTTAGGACCTCAAAGCTCTTCCTTTCCACACGGCAGATGGGAAAGACAGGACAGACAAGGCACACCGGCTTCATCACCATGTCAGTTTACAACTGACATGTCACTTCTGCTCACACTGTACGAGGGAGAACTAGTCACATGGTCACAGGGAGATTGATAGGGATATATGGCCAGGATAGAAAACATCACCTCTGGCAGGACAGACCATTCCAGCCACTATTCCACACCACTGGAAACAGAACATGCATCCTTGGTGGATGGCTAACCATCTCTGCTGAACGATCTGACTTATTCTCATATACATGAAAATCCCCAGTCAGAGAAGACAGAAAGAAGAAATATGTAATCAAATTCTTTTCATCTCTGCTAGTCCGCACCTTCTGTGGATTAATTAAAATAGCAAAAGAGAACCCAGAGCAAGTGTAAAAGCTGTTTGTTGGAATCCATAAAAATGGGCACTGATTGGAACAGAAGGTGATAGCCAACAATTTGTCTTTCTGCTACAGACTGCAAAAGAGGTATGTAGATCATGTTATATAGCAGAGTCACCCATTTCTGATAGTAAATTCAAAGACTGCAGGGATTAAGCACTCCATCGCCTAAAGTCCCATTGTCATCAAGTACAAGGTTGTGACCTGTTTCTCCATGACTACATAAACGGGTTCAGTCCCCAACTTGTATTTATTAAGAATGATCTGCTATTTATATGCCTCACATGCTTGAGATTTTCAGGAAGCTGACGGCTGACAAAATGTGTGTTGGAGCGAACGAACAGCGGAAGGCGCCAGGGGGCCGTCTCTGTCAGCTGTGTCATCTTGCCCTGGAAGTTTCAGCAAATAGTCAGGAGAGGAGTGTCTGTGCAGTGGTTGCCTTTGAGATGCACCTTATGCTGCTCACTTCAGTTCGAACCATGGATTCTGACCCGCTAGTTAAGGATTTTGGGGTGAGACAGAGCCATAATGGCAATGCTGAGAAGGACAACAAATCTATGATCCGGTACGAGAAACAACGACTGCTATTCTATAATCCCATTGTGAACAGGAAAATGAACTTCGGCTTATTAGGAGGCTCCTGTAGACCCCAGATTCACATATCCATCAAAGGGGAATTCTGTTGTTCACCTTTCCTGTGTTTCTGCACCTTCTAGTTGCTTTGTCAGGGACTCAACTCCATTTCCTAGGAAAGCAGAGGGAGAAGTCAGCATTTCCCATCTCTCTTATCATTTTCACTTGTTCCTTGCCAAGGGAGCAGGGAACACTCACTTGCCTAATGAAAGCTTGATACTTATGGAGCTTTATTTGTTTTCTGTTGATTTGTTGATTTTTGCTGCTGCTTTTGTTGTTTTTACCAGAGTCAACTTGTTGAAGAGGCAATGTGGGACATTCTTCCACCTGCTCTGTGTTGCGGTGTGGCCCTCCTCTCTTCCGCCTGGGTGTGGCCTGTCTCCTAGATAAAATGCGAAAGGCTTCTGTTGCTTGAGGAATCTGAATCTGCTGGAAACCCCATATGTGAAGAGACTACGGTCCTCCGCTTTTAGATGAGTAAACTCAAGGCCTATTTTTGTTCCAATCTTCCCACCAGTGACTTACAAAGTCTAAGGATGAGCACACATTAATAGGATGCTCCTTCTCTGACACCACTTTATCCAGTTCTGCTTTCCCAAGAAGCCCTGTATTTCCTGTATGACTATGGGGCCACCATTCATGAATCTACTGTGTTAATCTCAGTGAGCCTTTGGGTCTGTTCCCTACTTGTTACAGCCTGATAGAAGAACTGATGAGAAGTTGGAATCCCTACCCGTTGACACAGGCAGAGGTGTTAAACTTTTTATTTAGGTTCAAAATAATCCAGTTACATACTAGCATACACCCCCAAATCCCAAAATATAATCAGTGTGAAGAAACGGTACCAGCTCAAGATACTTTTTTTCTATCTTTTTATCTTACCAAATAATTAAAACCATTTCATTTGTCATTCATACACTTCAGAGGAAAATTATAGAAGAAGCAGAAAAACAATAGAAGAATTGCGAGACCTATTACCTACGGTTTCTAGGTGTCAGTTCTAATGTTTGGTGAACATCCGGTTAGGATGTGACATTTGTCTTAAGTAGCGGCAACTCATCCTTCTGCCTCCCTTCGAGGCAAAGCATGATTCCTGCACCACTTTTCACATCACTGTGTGTCATTAGCCAAAACTTAAAAGGTGAACTCTTGGCCAAGGTAGTAGGAGAAGGCAGATGATAAGCTAAAAAATACTACATCCAATTTTTGCATATCCTGAGAAAATTTTCATTATGGATAAGTCCCTTAGCTGAGTATCTCTATTCTAGAGGCACATCCAGAAGCAGAACACCTGCAAACACAAAGCCAAGTGTTTCAGACCACACCTGTTGTACCAGACACCTCGTGTGCCTTGTTGCCTGCCCCGTTTCTGCCAGCTTTTGCTGTGGCAACCAGCTGTGCATAGATGCAACCTGATGGCACCGTGCTCAGCTGCAAATGGGGTTTCTGGGCATCTTGCTGGAACCTTCTCAGTATTATGCACGTGCACACCTGGAAGTATGAACTACCCTATCAAAGGAATCCTTGGATAAACACTGCCCTCTTACCAGCAGACTTTTAAAGAGTACTTTAAAGAGTACCTTGTTGCTGTTCCCAGATCCCTCACGTGGCCCACCCCAGTGGGCACACGCCCAGGCGCCGCTGCTGCCCCTCTCTCCCTCCCTCTGCCTTTCACTTCCCAGCTGCCAAGATCTTGGAAGTTTTGAAGCTCAGCAAAGAAGGAAAATCCATTGAGAACAATATGTAAAGCATTGAGCAATATCCAGATATTACCTGCACTCTGCCAATCTCCTCCTTGAACCTGAGATGTTTCCATTGGGTTTATTGAGAAATAATTGATCACGCAGGAGCGGTCAAGATCAAGAGAGCAGTCAACATGGCTGTGACATAGTGACAGAGACATCTCCAGGGGCCCACAGGGACAACTTGGAAGGTCATAGGTGCGTGATTGAAAACTGGGAGAGATGAAACGGGTGCAGTAGGCACAGAGGGGAGGGATCCTCTTCTATGGAGAGATAAAAGGAAGAGAAAGAGAGGCTGTGGACGTGTAGGATTGTATTTGGAAAAGAGAAGAAACACGGACCGGGGAAGAGAACAAAACAGAAAGATCCAGTTTCTAAATGTGGGGATTTCTCTGGACTGGAGCTGCCCTGTTCACATGCCTGGGGAGGCGGGGAGCCAGCCCTGGGCGCGGTAACCAGCTCAGAGGCACAGTCCACAATCAGAGAAATGAATCCCCACCCTTGAGTGCTGTGGGTAAAAGGTATATAGCCATTCCAAAGACAAAGGACCCTGCTTGCGCCCACCAGTCGGAAGCCCGTTCTGTACTGGCTGGGCAGAGTGGCTTTACCCCGGAATCAAGGTGCACAGAGTGGGATCCTTTAAGAGGGCCTGGGAGGCACAGAAGACTGTGGAGCTGGACAAACCACCTCACTCCCACTCTCGGGGCACTGGGAGAAGCCAGAGGCCCTTTATCAGGAGGAATGGAGCGGCACTTCCCCAGAATCTAGGGGCACAGAGGGGGATCCTTTAGGACATCAGGATTTGAATCCCAGCCTGGGAGACCTGGGAGACTGTGGAGCAGGAAAAAAAAATGGCCCATTCATGTCCACACAACACTCTGAGAACAGCCTAACAGAATGATTTGGGACACTCATTCCGGGAGAAAAGACTGGGGTGTCACCATTTTCTCCCCATCACCAAGTAGGTGGAGCTTCAGGGAATGGACAAGGGGCCCACAGTGGAGGTGGGACCTGCCTAAGCCAGATCACGCCCCTCTGTGCCTGGTAATTGTGTAACTACCAGAACAAAATTGAAGCTGACCAACCAGACAGCCCCTCCTCCAGACCAGCACTGTCACCGGTTCCAAGGCACCCAGCAGTGTTGCATTTTCTGATTTAATTCTTGGTCAATTCTTAAATATTTTTTTATTTTTTTCTTCCTTTTCTTCCTCTTATTTCTTCCCTTCTCTAGTCTGGTTATTCTGGTTGTTAGTTTATTTAAGTAGAAATATTTAATCTATTCTCTTCACATCTGTTCTGTATCTCCTTCTTTGCTTTCCTCTCTCTCTCTCTCTCTCTAGATTAAGCCATATGGTTTCTCTGCCTGGTCAATTTTCTTTTCTTTTTCCCTATCCCTGTCATTTGTCTCTTTGTATGGGAAAAGGTTTCTTCTACCACCACCACCACTTCCCCCTTTTTTATAATTCTTTTTCTAGGGTTACTTCAATGAACAAATCAAAGCACATCTGGTGGAGGGTCCAAACCACCACTACGAGTAGGGAGATAAAGTAGCCATAGTCACAATAACAGAGACCACATAACACTCCAAAAACACCTCCTGAAGTGCCAGGTCTGGACGGTGTATAACCCCTCCCCCCCTTTTTTTTTTAATATAAGTTATTGTCAAATTGGTTTCCATTCAACCTCCAGTGCTCCTCCCAACATGTGCCCTCCTCAATGCCCATCACCCATTTTTCCCACTCTCCCACTCCCCCTACATCAACCCTCAGTTTGTTCTCTGTATTTAAGAGTCTCTTATGGTTTGC
>PITB01035601.1:0-12178 GCA_004024585.1 Paradoxurus hermaphroditus
CCCCCCCCCCCTTTGCCCCCCCTACCCCCCACCCCCTGACCCAATCCCAATGAGTTGAAAGTTCCAGACCTGCTGTCAGGCTTTCTGTTTGTCGGACCACCTGGTGTCTTTCCTGCAAAACTGAAGGTGCAGCCATGAAACGAAGCGGGGGAAGCCCGCTGGCCCCGAAACACGCGGCCCCCGCCCCAGCCGCTGGTGCACAGGGGAGTGGGCAGGCCCGGCAGCCCAGGGGTCAAGGCTGAGGGTAAAGTTTTCACCGTGACTGTGATGCAGGAGGAGTAGGTAGCTCCCTCCACCCTCCTGAAGGGAGACCTATTCTCTGTTGACCTGCAGTCCAGCGGGCCGTGGCTCTGGAGCCACGACCCAGGGTCCCCCGGCCTCCCCTGGTCCCGGGTCAATGTGAACGGAGACAGGTATGAAAGCCTGTCGTCAACCTTGACGCCCCCTGGCCCCCACCCCGGCCTTACCACGGTGCTACCTACGGAAGTCTTCCCGCCCCCCACGCCCCCGACTTGCCTGGTCAGTGGTCAGAGATTTGGAGGAGGATCCGACAGAGTGTGCAAATGTGAGATCAAATGTCTCGGTTGTACCTATTTGTGGTTTAGCTTTGTATTTAAAAAAAAAAAAAAAAGGAAATAACTTGAAAATTATTTGTCATCATAAAAATGAAGCAAAAATTAAAATATTTATTGCCAGGCGAGGCCACCTGTGTGTCTTTCTGTTTTGGGTTTTGTTCTTTTAACAAAGCGGAGCTAGGAAGAGGATTGGATGTTCTGCTCTATCTTACAGAAGGGGCACACGGCAGGGGCGCTGGCGGGCGCAGTCGGTAAAGCACGCGACTCTTGATCTCAGGGTTGTGGGTTCAGGCCCCAGAGTGGGTGCAGAGATTACTTACAATATTTTTTTAAAAGAGGTTACACAGCAGCATGTGTGTGTTTTGGTGAATGTCCTAGAGGACAGCTTCTTTGTTAGAATGGGGGTCACAGGTGCCAGATGCGTGTTGAGTCCTCCCTGAGGCTGGCACCCGCCACTGTACTACCTGTAGGCTTTTAGCTGCTGCACTTGCCGTTATTACTGTTTCTAAGAGGAGATTTGGTTCTCAGGCAGGAGGCTCAATCATCAGCTGTCCCCGTCTTGTGCCGTCGTCGCTCCTACCAGTCCAGATCTCTGTCCCCGCCACACACTCCACCAGCTGCCCTCCATCGGCTGTTCTTTCCCTTCTGCCCCGGGCACTAGGGACAGATGGGGACAATGGATAGAGTCCCTGGTTGACAAGCCGGAGATCCGGTGCCAGCACCAGCTTTAAGTGTCGGTCAGCCTGTCCCCTTGCACAGATCACTGTCCTCTGAAGCTTGCCCACCACGTGGGAACAGCCTCTGCCCCCCTGACGTGCAGGGGGGTCCTCAGGATTCGGCCGCCAGGGACTACGACGTCTTCGCCTCGGAGGGGACAGAGTGGCCTGGCGGCCACGTGCGCTCAGCCCTGGAACAGAACCTCTGTTTCCAAGCACTCCGCAGCTGTGTGTCCGCGGGCAGGTGACAGCCATGTGCCTGCCACTTCCTCCTGGGCAACACAGAGCAGCAGGGTGCGCGTGTGCGGGTGGCGGAGAGGATGGAGTTGGTGCAGGAGGAGCTCGTGGAGCCCCGCCCTGCACCCAGATCGTCCTCAGTCATTGACGTTTGCTGTCAGGATCCCGACTTGGCGTTGCCTCTACCATCCGCCGTCTACAAGTGCCCAGGACCGCTGGTGGAGACCCTCCACTCTCTGAGAGTTGCTGTATTTCTTTCTTCATTTTTAAAAAATATTTTTTATTTACTTTGAGACAAAGAGAAAGGGAGCGCACAGGCGGGGGAGGAACAGAGAGAGAGGGAGAGAGAATTCCCAAACAGGCTCCATTTTGTGTTACCACAAAGCCCGGTGCAGAGCACAAACCGTGAGATCATGACCGGAGTCGAACTCAAGAGTTGGACACTTAACCGACTGAGCCGCCCAGGCGCCCCCTTCATTTTCTTAGATGATGGCTATGGCCGCCACTTCCTGTGCCTTGTGAAACCCCTACTTTTCAGCCTGCTCCTCCCCGCGCTGGGCTTGTTAAAGCCCGCGGTGTGGGAGCAACCGTAGCTTGTTTTCTGCGGCCGCACCAGGCCCCCCGCTCCAAGAGAAATGCTCCCGGGACTTAACCTTCTGGAACTCCTGCAGCCCAGTGTCTGATTTCACCAGGAGCTGGTAATGTCTGTGCAGTCTTTAACTGTCACCTTTTTTATGGTCTCTCCAGGATTCACAGGAACGAGCATTTTTTTTTTTTTTAGTGTTTATGTTTGAGAGAGAGCTCAGGCAGGGGAGGGGGAGAGAGAGAGGGGAACAGATCTTAAGTGGACTCTGCACTGTCAGCACAAAGCACAACGTGGGGCCCGAACTCACGAACCACCAGATAGATCATGACCTGAGCCGAAGTCGGATGCTTAACCGACTGAGCCACCCAGGCGCCCTGAAGGCTGTTTTAACTTGACGTTTCTTTTTCTTTTTTAAAATGTTCATTGATTTTTGAGTGGGGGAGGGAGACAGGGCTAGAACTCACAAACCATGAGATCGGGACCTGAGCCGAAGTTGGATGCTTAACCCACCGAGCCACCCAGGTGCCCTGGCGTTTCTTCCCGAGTGGGTTTTCTTGCCTTACTATCTCCGCGAGGGAGAACAGGGCGGCTAAGCACTTATACAGGGGGACCCCAAGTCGGGAAATGCAGGTGACATGTCTAAGCGGCCTACTGACAGCAGCGCACAGTGATCTTCCGTCTGCTTCTAGACTTTATGGCCATCCTGCAGCCTGGAGACAGGGAAACCGAGGCAGGAATGCATCAGGTGTAGGGGAGTAGGCCGCCACAGCTGGGACTCCAGGATGTGAGGTCTGTGCCTTGGAGGATGGACTTTAAATGTCATTCCCAGGAGCGGAGCCCCCCGTGGGCCTGCAGAAGACACAGCACCGCCCCGCCCCCGCCCCGCCCCCCGCCGTGTGCCCACACTGTTTGGTGATCGCGCTGCCCCCGTGTCCAGCCCCTGCACGGCCTCTGCACGGGGTGGGGGGGGGGGGCGGAAGGCAGGATGCATGTCTGCTCCCCCAGCTGGCTCTCACCTCCGGGGTGCAGGAGCCTTTCCCCTCCCTCCCTCTGTCACGAGGACAGCGCCCCGTGAGGACTGCAGCAGCAGCCGGGCTTGGGGATCAGGACCCCTGACGGACGCGAGGCTCGGGCAGGACAGCATTCTGGACGGGCCGCGGCCTGGCCGGCGTTGCTCGGAAGGCGGAGTGGGCGGAGCCGGGTCGTGGAGTCCGCGTCTGGGTTCAGGTCCGACTTCTTCCACTTTGGAGCTGGGGCGCCGGTCGAGTCCCTCTGCCCCGTGTACCTCGGGACTGACGCCACCCACCCCGCGGGGGTCCCACCCCGAGGGCAGCGTGCATGAGGTCCTCGAGGTGGTGCGCCGAGACCTGCGTTCATCCCTCCCGGGCGTGCTGCCGGCGCAGGAGGGTGCGTCGCGCTTCGCGGCCCGGACCCTGGGCCTTCGAATGGGCCCTGGAGCGCGTCTGGGGCAGCCACCTCCTAGCTACGTGGCCTCGTTCGTGTAAGGTACTTTCGCCTTCATTTGGAGTTTCACTTCCCAAATCTGTAAACTGGGGGCTCGGGCCGGTCCCCACTCCCCCGAGTTGTTACAGGAACAAACGGGGTACTCCCTTCCGCAGGGGAAAACGTGAGTAGGCCAAGGCCACTTACTGGGACCAGCTCACAGGAAGACGTCCGGCAGGCCCGGCGGCTTCCCCGTTCTCTGGACTCGATTCCACCGAATCCCATGTGCATTTCCCCCCACGTCGTAACATCTTCGAAATCAGGACGAGCCTTGAAATCAACAGCGTCTTCATGTGAGGACTTGTCCCGTTTTCCCAGCACTATTTGTCCAAGAGACCGTTTCCCGCCGTATATGCCTGCCTCCTCCGTCGCCAGTCGGCTGATCCTGGATCACTGTAAGTGCGGGCACGTTTCTGGGCTCCCTCTTCCGCTCTGTGGGTCTGCGGGTCTGTTTTCCTCGCCAGCGTCACACTGTTTTCAGTGCCGCGGCTCGGTGGTTTCTCTTCACATCTGGGACCGTGACACCTCCAGCTTTGTTCTTTTGCCAGATGCTTTGGTTGTTTGGGGAGCTTCTGTCAAAAAAACAGGATAATTTGTGGCATTCTTGGCACACGCAAAAATACTGGTGCGTCGCTTACGGTCACGGCACTAGATATGCACCATATGTATACCGCCATCTGCATATGTATACGTACATACATACAATTTACAGATGGTCTGAAAGGTTAAAGCCCCTCACATGAGGTCACCTAACTGTAAGAGACCACTCTAAAACACTCAGGGAAAGTATAAAAGTCATTTTACTTTGATACAAAAATCACAAAAAAGCATGTAAAGTCTCGTGGAACAAAATCGAATATTCACTATGCGTCCATGAAATCATCATCGGAATGTCAATAGCATTTTTTCTGCTCCTCTCCTCCCCTCCCTGCGGGCTCCTGCATTTTCGCTGCTACTACGTGGTAGACACTGGGCCGCCTGTGGGACCAGACCAGCGGAAGGCACGTGTGCACGCCGGACCCTCCGGGAGGCTGAAGCGGGGGCAGGAAGCGGGTCTCGTTTTGCTCTCCTTCCCCTGTCTTGCCCTGGCCGGGCCTCCGGGGGTGTCCAGTTCTGGGCCGGGCAGACAAGGATCCTGAGAGCCTCCCCTCCTTCCTCCTTGGTGGCTTTCAGGGGAAACAAACGAGCAAGGACGGTGCATACACGTGGCGCCGAGAGATGCGTCTGGAAGTCTCCGCGCATTGCCTTCTTGAGTCCGAGATCCTCTGCCTGAGTCGTGGCCTTAAACCCCCGTCTACTTCCCTGATCGGAAAAAGAACCTGTGTGGAGAGAGAGGGGTCAGAGGGCGCACAGAGAATGAAACAAGGGGGTGCAGAACCGTGAAGATCCGTAAGAGGCTCTCGCAGGCCATCGGCTCCGTTTGCTTCGGGCTCGCCAGGGGCCTACGCCGTCTAGGGGCTCTCCGCCCCTCGGCTCCTTTCACACCTGTGACAGCTTGAGCTGCGTACCATCGGTGTCCCCATGTTACAGATCAGCACGCCGAGGCCCTGCGAGGTTTAGTAACAGGCCCAAGGCACACAGTTAGCTGTGGAACCAGGAGTCGGAGGACCCGGAGCCTCTGGGCTGTGCCGAGGGATGGTGTCCGCACCTTTTTTAATTTCGGGAGGTTTCATGGTGGAGGAAGCCTGCCTGTGACCTCCAATTGTAACAGAGATCTCTGCAGTGAATCAAGATTGGCATGTAACTTCTTCGATAAAACACAGATCCCCCCGGAGACACGAACACCAAGCGTTCAGCGTCCCCCCCCCCCCCCCCGCGTATGCAAAGTTTTGAAAAGGAAGCGTGCTTCCTGGGGGCGGATCCCAACGGTCTCAGCTTGCTAGTTCCGGCGGCCGTGAGAAAGCCTCGGGCTGGCTGGCGGGGGTGGCAAGCCAGTGGCGGGACGATGGCCTCGTGCTTCTGGTCAAAGACAGGCCCCGTGAGGACCGTGAGCAGCTGGGGCGGGCCCTGAACTCGGGCTCGGGCACAGGCATCAGGGCCCGGCCACTCGCCCCCGAACCGGTCCACACCGCGGGCACCCGCCCGCACCCTGCCTCGGGAAGTGACGTCATCCCCCGCCTCGCCAATCATGCCAGGCGCCTGGGAGTTGTTCTCGGCTCCTCCCCCCCCATCTGCTACATGTTAGTCATCGCGCCCCAAATACGCTCCCGATCCCAGCGCTTCTCCTCTCCTCCACTGCCGCCCCCCCCTCCAAGTCGACACCGCAGCCTTCCTGCCACCCCCTAGGGTCCCCTCGCGCGGCAGCCAGAATGACCGTGTCGCGCCAAGCAGAGCGAAGTCATTCCGCAGCTGCCACCCGCCCGAGGCTCCCCGCTGCCCTCGGGATAGAGACAAATACGCTTCTTAGCATGACCTCCTTCCTCAGAAAGTCCTTCATTCATTCACTGCGCTGGGCTGACCGCCTCGAGCTCCTTAGACACGTGACCTCAGGCTTTTTTTTTTTTTGCCACATCAGGCTCAAACTCTAAGAGGCCCAAAGAACCCTCCTAGAAGGGGCCCAGAGGCCAGCAGCTTATTGTCTTCTGGAAGCCTCCTTTACAACGGGAGGCCCAGCCCATGACAGTGCTAAATAAACACCTTCAGAAACGAGCCCTGGTGTGGAACGGAGACGCGCAGTCGTTTTATCCCTTTACCTCAGGAGCAGCTTCGGCGGGAGAGGAGCGCGCCCCCAGGCCCGGCTGTGGCTCCGGGCCCCCAGGCCGCCTCCACAGAGCAGCGAGAGAGCGTTAGGCCCCGAGTGGCCACCCCGCTCTCCTGCTTAAGTCCCTCCACGTCCTTCCTCAGAGTGAAATTCAAGCTCCTCAGTGGGACCCTCGCCCTCCCCCACCCAATCTCCCGCCTCCCTCCGTTCGCCTCCCCCCTCCCGCCTTTATACCTGCCGGTCCCCCGCCAAGAATGCTCTTCTCTCAGGCTTTACGGCCTTTCAGGGCCCGGTTTGACTGTCACCTCCTCACGAAAGCCTTCCGGGAGTCCCCAAAGCACAGCCCCGCTCACGTCTGTAAGATGTCCCTTCTTTAAATCTTTTCAGTCACCCCTTTTAAGTGTGCCATTCGTTTCTTGCCAGGACGCTGGCCGATGTCCCCCCACCCCACGCCCTCCTCCCTCATCCGCAGTAAGTGCCCGGCGGCCACAGGCCCTGGAGTTTGAGGTCCCTGACGGAGGCTGTTTCTCGGCTTCTGTCCAAGAGACCGGGGGCAGGTCACCGTCTCCAGGCCAGGCATTTCCGGAGCAGCCGCGGCCGACAGGCTGTTGGCCTCACGGAGGGCTGGGAGAAAGCGGGCACCCGGGGACCGAGGAGGCGCCTCTCAGAGTGAGGTCCGAGAGTCCTCCCCGGCGGAGTTGCCTGGGGGATTTATCAGCAACCCAGATTTCCGGGCTTCGTCCTCGACTTGACTTCTGAGAATCTGAATTTTAAACCACACCCCACACTCTCCGGGTGGAGGCTTAGCACCCGGAGAAATGGCGGCTTAACAAGGCGGCATAAACCTCCTGAGGGGCGTGTTGAAGGGAGACTACGGTACGCGGCCCAGGGCTGGGGGGCGCAGGGCCCTCCGAAGCTGGAAGGGAGAGAGGTATCAATCAGGCGACCCGCATTTTTTTTTTTTTTTTTAGTAAACTCGACCCTCAATGTGGGGCTCAAACCCACATCCCCAAGATCAGGAGTCGCGTGCTCTACCACCTGAGCCAGCGGGCACCCCGTGAGTCCCTCTTAAACTCTAATAATTATTGTTATTTTTTTCCTGGTTGTGGTGTTACTATATCCCAGGGAGGCAGTAGTGTGGAGTCGGAATTGCTCGGGTTCCAATCCTGACTTCGCTATATTCACTCTCTCTGTGTGACCTCAGGCAAGTTACTTGGCTTCTCTGCATCTGTTTTCCACCTGCAGAATGGGGATAGTGACAGTTCCGACCTCCTAAGGTCACTGTGAAGAGCCAATGGGTTAATGTATGTTAGGTGCTTAGATTGCTGCCTAACATGTTCTCATGAGCCGGCTCTGAATTTTCCGATCGCCTGCAGCACCCCTCCGCCCCGGGCAGCCGGCCGGCCTCCTCGGCCCCCGCTCCTCCCGTTAGCAACGATTCACCGGCAGCGGGGCGGCGGGTCACTCACAGCTTCCTTATGACGGTCTTCTCCTTGTCACTTCCGGCGTTGCCGGGCCTGGCAACAGGGGCGTCTTTTTCTCTCCGTCCTCCCGGGCCTTCTCTCGATGGAATCAGACCGCTGGGGAAAAGGGGACGGACAAACGGGTTGTTTTACTGCAGACCTTCTGTCTGCGCAGCTCTGAAAGTGAAAGATCTTAATAATAATTGTTACGTTAGTAGTGACTGAAAGCTAGAGGCGGAGAGACTCTGCTTCCAAGACTGAGAATCTTCCGCCCGCGTTTCCAGTGCCCATCCCTCTTCTTTCTTTCTCCTGCCTAACTGCGTTGGCTAGTACTTCAACCGTCTCCGTTTTCTAGGAATATGACCACATATCAATTCTCTACCTGAAGCCTTGGTTTTCTAATCTAAAAGTGAGGACAATAAGAGTGACTGCCTCCTCGGATTGAGTGATTAAGTGAGATATTATGCAGCACCCGGCATTCACTCGACAAATATATATTAAGTCACATGCTGTGCCAAAGCACTATAGCAGTGAACAAAACGGACAAAATGATCTCCCATCATGGAGTTCTTATTTTTCCCCTGCGGAGGGAAGCAGTCAGTAAATAAATAAATAAATAAAGTAAAAAATATATAAATAGTAATTCAGATGGTAATAAGAGCTAAACTCATATTGACTGATAAGATCTTGAGGTCAGTTGACTCAAAGACGACCAGACTGTTTTCTTGGACTTGATGTACGGGAAGCTGGAAGACAACTGTTCTCGGGGCGCCTGGGTGGCTCCATCGGTTAAGCAGCCGACTTCAGCTCAGGCCATGATGATCTCACAGTTTGTGAGTTCGTACCCCGCGTCAGGCTCTGTGCTGACAGCTCAGAGCCTGGAGCCTGCTTCGGATTCTGTGTCTCCCTCTCTCTCTGCCCCTCCCCCACTCATGCTCGGTCTCTTTGTCTCTCAAAAATAAACAAACATTAAAAAAAAAAAAGAGGGGCGCCTGGGTGGCTCAGTTGGTTAAGCGGCCGACTTCGGCTCAGGTCATGATCTCACGGTCTGTGAGTTCGAGCCCCGCGTCAGGTCTGTGCTGACGGCTCAGAGCCTGGAGCCTGCTTCAGATTCTGTATCCCTCTCTCTCTGCCCTTCCCCTGCTCATGCTTTGTCTCTATGTCTCTCAAAAATAAATAAACGTTAAAAAACAAAATTAAAAAAAAAAAAAAGAGAACTGTTCTTTCTCGCTTGGTCAGCTGGGCTTGCCAGCAAGCCATGTGGCCTACCATTCCTAGCAGGTGTGTCTACAACACAGGATAACGAAGCCAACAAACAAAGAGAAGCAAGGAGGAAAGAAAGAGTCCCCAAGTCTCTGATTCCCACCCTGAGGCCTTAATTGCGGTTTTTTCTTTATTTCTGAAGACAATCCCAAGATCCTCCCCAAATATGTGGGTCAGTAAATTCGCTTTTGTACTTAAGGTAGTTTGAAATGGATTTCTGTCACTTGCAACAAAAAGAAACCTGACCACAATGCAATATTCCAAAAAATTTTTAATTTCTATTTTTTAAAGTTTGCTTATTTTGAGAGAGAAAGTGGGGGGAAGGGACAGAGAGAGAGAATCCCAAGCAGGTTCCGTGCTGTCAGCACAGAGCCAGACGTGGGGCTCGATCTCACCAACCGTGAGATCATGACCTGAGCCAAAGTCAAGAGTCAGAGGCTTAACCAACTGAGCCACCTAGGCACCCACCAAGTTTTTAAATTTTTTTTTATGTTAGAGAGAGAGAGAGAGAGAGTGCACATGTGTACATGCAAGCAGGGGAGGCACAGAGGGAGGAAAAGAGACTCTCAAGCAGGCTCCAGCCCAACATGGGGCTCGATCCCACAACCCTGGGATCATGACCTGAGCTGAAATCAGGAGTCGGACACTCGCCAGACTGAGCCGCCCAGGCGCCCCGCAATGGAGTATTTTAATGGCATAGCTTGTTATATCCACCTAGGTATTCTGCTGTGGCACCTGCTGGTGAATTTATGCCCGTGGTGTTTCCCCCTCCCTACGAGTTAATTCTGCCCCCTAGAATTCATATGTCGAAGCCCTAAGCCCCAGTGTAACGCTCCTTGGAGATGAGGCCTGTGGGAGATCATCAGGTTTAGATAAGGTCATGGAGTCGGGGGCGTGGCTGGGTCCGAGTCCTTGTCAGAGACCTCGGAGGGCTTGCTCTCTCCGCCACGTGCAGGAAGCCCGGAAGCGTCAGAACTGACCGTACCGGCACCCTGATCTTCTACCTGCCAGAATTACGAGAAAAAACATTCCTATTGTTTAAGCCACCCGGTCTAAGGTGTTTCGTGACGGCGGCCCAGCTGACTAAGACACCTCCTTAGGTAGAAGGTTCATCCTTCTCTCTCCTTTGCAAAGAGTGAGCTCTTCTTATTTAAATTTATTATTTATATATTTACTATAGCATCGATGTAAATACATCATGAACTTATTATTAATGAGCCCCCTTCCATTATCCGTTGTTGCATAACACCCTAAAACGCAGCGACTGGAGACAGGAAGATTTGGGGTTCTCACAACGGTTCCGTTTCTCATGGTTGGCCGGGTGGGTCATCCGGGCACACCCGGGGCACCTCGCTTCTCTGTGACCTCTCTGTGGGACCACCCCGAGCTTCCCCACGGAAGAGCTTCCCCACGGAACTGTGGACTCGAGCACTCCACAAGGATAAAAATGGAAGCAGCGAGGTCTCCCGGCACCCTCCCCTCGGAAGCCGCATGGCATGGCTTCCACTACATTCCATTGGTCAAAGCAAGTCACTGGGCTGCCCGGACTCAAGGAGAGGGAAAACAGACTCTACCCCTTGAGGCTGGAAAAGTCTCATTGCAAAAGGCACGCACGACGGGAAAAATCGGGGCCATCTTTGGAAGCGGCCTGCCACCTCTGCCCCAATGCAAAACTATCATTGGGGGCGCCTGGGCGGCTCAGTGGGTTAAGCGTCCGACTCCCGCTCTCAGCTCAGGCCTTGATCTCATGGTCAGTTCGAGCCCCGCGTTGGGCTCGGCGCTGGGCATGAAGCCTACTTAAAACAACGTAAAACGAACAAACGAAAACACAGCAGAGCTTGAACCTCCACACGGACGCAGTTGCTAGAACACCCCAGCTGGCACGCTGGGTGAGTAAGCGGGTCCTGCTGTCTGCTGGCCTGTACCAGACCGGACGTGCACAGCGGCTGTCCTCTGGGAATTCAGAACTGGAAATAACCGCTAACGAGCTGCTCCAGCGCCAGCCGCGTGCCTGCGCTGAACTACCTGTGTCTGCGGTACTTCTTAAATGAGACGAAGCCGGGTCTTTCCAGGAACACGGTTCCAACCTCAGCAGAAGGAAGACCGTTACGTTCCTGTGGGCAGAACTCAGGCCTTCTGGATGCGGCTCGCTAGAACTTTTTTTTACTGCACCGCTGCCCTCTTCATGATTCTACCTTGGACAATTTAAAGATAATGTCATGGGGCGGGTAACAAGAAAGAGTGGTATCACTCGGACTTCGCTTTGCTCTGAATCAGCCTATGTTCTTACTTATAAACGTGGCCGATCGCTGAAAGCGCGGGCTCTGATAATCAGGCCGTCCGAGGCCACGTCACTGTCGCACCAGGAGCCGCGGGCCATCGGCAGGCAGTGACCTCCCCGAGCCTTAGGACACTCTGCGGGTGACATGACCGTGACTCAGCTTGCTGTGAGCACTAACGGAACTGAGGCTTCGAATACACTTAGCTGAGCGCCTGGCATGCGACACTCAGCGATAAATATTAGCTGGTGAGGAGTTATTTATTCTCTTGGTCTTTCCTGCTTCTGCCTTTAAGGGAGCCTGCTTTGCTTAACTCAACGGCGTCTCAGGGTTTTTCAACTGCAGGACCCCCTTTTCAAGAAGCGACGACATGGAAGAAAATATTTTGGGAGACAGGACGCAGGTGGATGTAGCAAAGCCCAAACCCGACACGACGACAGCTTCTTATTGTCTCTCTCGCTTGTCCTACGATCTTTTCCCTGCACGTGTTGCTGTGATCTTTTTTGTTTTTTAAGGTTTTATCTTTAAGTAATCTCCATATCCAGCATGGACTTGAACTCACGACCCAAGATCAAGAGTTGCACATTCTACCAACTGAGCCAGCCAGGCGCCCCTGTTGCGATCTTTTATAACTTTTAACTTTTATATAATTTCATACTTACAGAAAAATTGTAAAGTTAGTATGAAGACTTCGCATATATTCGTTCTCCAGACCCCCCAGTTGTTTTCTACCTGACCCCCTGCCTGTCCATCCGTCCATCCACCGACCCACCCACCCACCCACCCATCCACGCGTCTGGCTTCCTTCTGAATCACTTGAGAGGAAGCTGGAGACATCTTCCCCTCTTATCCCTA
>PITB01035602.1:0-12165 GCA_004024585.1 Paradoxurus hermaphroditus
GTCGGTTAAGCTTCCTACTCCTGATTTCGGCTCAGGTCATGATGTCATGGTTCGTGAGTTCGAGCCCCACATTCTGCTTGGGATTCTCTCTCCCCCCCCCCTCTCTCCCCCTCCCCTCTGCTCCTCCCACACACTCTCTCTCTCAAAATAAATAACTAAGCTAAAAAAAAAGTCACTCGGTGGAAAAAGGGCTGGAAAGAAGTTGACTGTGAAGATGTCACTACTGGAAACATGCCCCCCAGGGAAGCCCGGCTGGCTCAGTCGGTGGAGCCAGCGACCCCTGATCCCGGGGTCATGAGTTCGAGCCCCACGCTGGGCGTAGAGATTACTTTAAGATAAATACATAAAAATAAATAAAAGCATTCTCCTCTTTAAACGGATGTCCTTCTCTTAGCGAATCTAAAAGCAAAGCTTTTTTCCCAGGTGAGACTGTTACCTCATCGTTGCTTATTTCCAGAGGCTCCTGGGGACACGGACCAGAACCACTGAGGTAATCTTGACACATTTTCTTAACCCTCTTATGCAACTCTTCAAATTCCTTATACACAGCTGGGAACAAAGGTTTTGCCAGATGATCTGTCTCCACCTTTGTGAAGATGAAGGTGACAAGAATGTTTAAACCAGAAGCAACAAAACGGCAAACATAGGAGCTTGGAGGGGGTAAGGATACGAGCTTGTCAAGTTGTCAGCGACCTGTCACCTCCTCCACTCCCCGGTGAGAGCCCACGTGTACCCAGCCCCGTCGCGGTGGGGACACCAGGATGGGCCGCAGAGCAGACCACCTCCAGGGCGACAGCCACCGGGGGACTGCGGGCCAGAGCTCCGAAGAAGGGGCGGCTGGGGGAGCAGGAAGGGAAGCCGGAAAGGCCCCGGGGACGGGCAAGAGGGGCCCAGGACTTCACCCCTCCAGGCACCTCCCTTGTCCTCAGAGCGGGCTCACCAGGGAGGAGGTGCCCGGGAGGAAGGTGACGGGGCCATGGGCTGGCCCTCATTTGCTGCCGCCACTTTCTTGCCTCCCACACGAAGTTAAAACAGGCAAGGGGGTCCTCGAGCAGCCTCCGAGGACCTCGCAGGCACAGACAGGGCCAGCGGGCTGCCCTCAGCTCTGTCCCAGAGGAGGGGGGGGCCCGGCTCTTTCTAAGACAAATGTGAAGGCGTCTTTCTCAAGAGCTTCAGATCAGCCCTGCGTCCTTTAGAAAAGCTCAGAAGACTTACCTTCATCAGAAGAAACTCGTACACGGTCACCACCTGAGCCAGCTGAGGCAGCACCAGGTCCACTAGAGCCTCTCGGTCACACTGGTGGAGAAACTGCCAGAAGAAAGCATTTTAACAGCTTCGAAAAGCCCAAAACCATCTCCCAGCAGCCAAAAAGTTGGTGTCGTGAAGAATATAAAAGACCTAAAGTTTCCCAAATCTCCGTGATTAAGCAACTCTCTAACATTCTGTTTATTAACTATCTCCTTGTCCATCCGTTAACGAAGTCGGATCAATTCTGGATTCCGAGCCTGACTCCCCTGGGACGGCTGAGCGCGTGGCGGGTACCAGGCCCTGGAGAAGGACCTGTGTTCCCTACTCTCCGGGGCGCTAATTCGTGCCAGGGTGAGCAGCCTGCAGTCAGGAGACCACCGCCAAAGGACAGGCTGAGGAAGAGGAGGCCCCAGGTGAATGAAGGGGGGAGGGGGGAGAGGGATTCGGGGAGGGCACCGTCCTCAGGACTGGAGGAGGAGTCCAGGCAGGGGAAGAGGAGGTATGACCGTGGGTTCCCAGCTGAGCGCCGGGCAGATGAGCACTGGGCCCAGCCGGGCGCGGGGCAGACCCCGGGCAAGTTAGACAGGAAGCGGGCTTGTGGGCTCTGCTTGCAAGGGGAAGGCGGAGCGATGTACGGGCCGCCAGGTGGGGACGTTTGACCCCAGAGCGCTGAGGCCCAGGAGTACAGGAAGTAGGTGGGTGTCAGCGGAGGGAGGATGGCCTGGGATCCGGGGGTGGAGGAGGTCGCCCAGGGTGCCAATGACGTGGGCGGGGAAGGGACCGGTCTCAGAGATGGGAAGCCTCAAGGGGCGCAGGGAGCTCACGAACCTTTCGGTTCATCTATTAAGCGGAGCTAATGATTACGGAACCGATGAAATGAAGCAAACCTGGACCCTGGCACCGGGGCAGCGGGGCAAGCGGGGCGAGCTGCCACGCACCAAGCGCTCGATAGGTGGCGGTATTTCAAGCGTTAATGAGTGAATCAAGTCCAGGACCACCTTGCCTCCCACTCCTAAAAATCCGTGGTCCAGGATTAATTGACAAGCCCAGTGAGAGAGAAGCGAAGTCACCAGGGTTTAAACTTCCAGCTAGAACACGTACGCTCATGACACTTTCTAGGAAAGCTTCCTCGCTGAGACCCTCTTGTCCCCCTTGTGACTTTGGAGGCCCTGGTTCCCTGTGGCCACTCAGAGCCGCCATCTCACTGGATCACTACTTCTCCCTCTCTCTGGTCCTGTTCGCTTAGGATACTCAGCTGGCCGTTACCGGGCAAATGAATACCGTCTCGCCACAGACAACCGGGATGAAGTTAGGGTCCCGTATTTCCAAATCAGTCCCATTAATTCACTAAGCCCACTTTCAAGGGACTGGGATGGAGATTCCAGGGTTCAAAACCTGAAACATGGTTTCGTACCCTAAAACTTTGTACAGGAAAGTAGAAACTGCTCGTTTCCTAAACTGCTTCCTCGAAAACAGGTTATAATCATTCCCGAACGAGTAACGGCAGGCAGCTCTTGCTGCACGCTAAAGCCCTCTCATTATTTCAACAGGTAAACCTAGAGTTATTTCAGGTAACACTGTTCCTGAAGTTACCACGCACTTCGTCCAAATACATTTCAGGCGACCCTTGCGTTGCTCTGGGTATTTTACTTTTAACTCAGAAGCCTACCAGGGGATTGCCACACGCCACGCCAGAGACACGGGTTTCAAGAAGAGGGTCTAAGAACCACGCACCTCCTGGAGCCGGGCTCTGGCCCCCGAGGCGCCCTGTGCACCTGCCGCGCAGGCGCCGGCGTCCCCGGGCCGGTGAGCTGCCCCGCGTCGGCTGCGGTCGGCCGCGCTGGCCTCTGCGGGGGCCGCGGCGCAGGCGATCCTCCTAGGGCCCGCGTGTCTCTCTGATCCCACGAGGGCTGAGTGACTTCCATCTTCCGGTTCAGACACCAAGGCCTCTTCAACTTCTAGAGGCTGGCTATTCTAGAGAGCGTCGCACAACCAAAACAAAAATAAAAGAATCCTACTTTATACGCCATAGTGACAACCTTACAGCCAAACAGTGTCATGTTGAAAGCAAGGAACTTGAGAACTTATTTCTTCTTTGCATTATCAAGACACATTAACAATAATCGACACCTTAAACTTCCCCAACGGAGCTCCTCGTTGAGATACCCGGTGAGCATCCGCCAGCTGCTAGGTCTGCGTTGACAAACCGTAACTCTGGATGACGCCCAAAATGAAACAGGAGACTCTCTGACACCACCGTCATCTTAAAAATGAACCTGAAGTTCGGTCATTCATAACTTACCTGTGACTTTTAAACTCTTTACTCTTTTGTATTGGGTATATTTCAAATACCGTGGAATTCATACTTTGAATATATATAGTTCAGATTTTCATGCACTGACAAGGTTGTGTAACCGTCACCCCTATCTAACCCCAAAACCTGTTCATCCCCCCCCCGCACCCCCGAAAAGAACCCCTGTACCCGTCGGCATCACTCACTCTTTGCTGCCCCCGGACCCCGGGAGCTGCGTGGCTTTCGGACAGAACCCCGGATCTGACACTAGCTACTCCCTCACTCCGCGCCAAGTCCCCCTCTGACAACGGGAACAATACACCTGCATCCCCAGGACCCACGCCATGTGGCAGCCGGCACCAAGTATGTCCTCCAAATCTTCATTACGGGGAGCTGCAGGAGGGACGCCAGGTCTGTCTGTGGCTCTGAGTGCCATGAGCCGGCTCACGGGAAAGGACAGGAGACACACAGGCCTGTATGTCCCTCTCCACCCCAGCAGCTGGAGGCGCCCCTCCCACGGTCTGGATAGCCACCACGGCCGAGGCCAGGCCCGCACTCGGGGACTCTGTTATCTACACCTTGCTTCTGCTGTGGGGTCAGATTTCATCACTGAAGGAAGTAGGACATGCCGGTTAGCCTGGTCATCCCGAGACACTCCTGCACACACCTGCTGTCCCTCGGAATTATGAGTAGTGCTCCTTTCACTCTCAGAATGTCCTGGTGTGGGTGATGAACCACACATCACTCTGGTCCCGTTTCAACTTAAGAAAGTAGAGAGAGGGGCACCTGGGTGGCTCAGTGGGGTAAGCCTCTGACTTCAGCTCAGGTCATGATCTCCTGGTTCTGAAGTTCAAGCCCCGCGTCGGGCTCTGTGCTGACGGCTCAGAGCCTGGAGCCTGCTTCTGACTCTGTGTCTCCCTCTCTCTCTGCCCCTCCCCCCCCAAGCTCTGTCTCTCTCTCTCTCTCAAAAATAAATAAGCACTTAAAAAAAAAAAAATAGTGCTCTGTGGTTAGCATTACTGATTGGAGGTAAAGAACTCACGGCTGTGCCCCCGGTGAGCACGCTGGTACGCCCCACGGAGAGTGCACAGTCTGGTGGTGCAGATGGGGGGGCGGGGCGTGTCTCAGGGCCCCTGCTGTGACCTTGGATCCCCTCGAGCCTTCACCTGAACCCCCATCAGTAAAGGCTGACTTCAGGATGGGCAGGAAGAAGGACACGGTCACCAATAGAAACGTTACCTGCAGGCCGCCCGGTGGTGACCGGGCCCCTTCCTCGCTTAGAAGAGCCGACGTGGGCAGCCCCGGGGACGTCGGGCAGGCCGTCCTGCCCTGGGCGCGGCCTCGGGTCGTGCTCCCGCTGGCTCTCGCAGACAGCGACACCTCCGGTTCCAGGTGGCCGTGGCCCGGGTTGAGTTTAAGATGCCGGGCCAGGCCCCCCTGCCCGATGTAGGACTTCTCACACGTCTGACACTTAAAGGACTTGGGCCTCAGGGAGCAGGTGGACGAGTCAAAGAGCACCCGCGTCTCCCTCTGCTCGTCGTCCTCTTCCAGGCTCAGCTCCGAGTAGTCGTCAGAGTCTGACGAGCGGCCGTCGGCCAGATCCTCCGTTTTTATGAATTTGTAATCTCTGGCCTTATACTTGGGGGGTCGGGATATCCGTCCAGAACGGGTTTTCACTTTTAAAGATTTTTTTAGCTTCTCAGTGTGTTTTGTGTGCAAGCTGGAAAGGAAGAAATTCGCTGAACCGGGTGAAACCGATGTCGCCGCCGCTGGGGGGTCAGAAGCTGACGGAGGGGCCGGCGTGGCGCCCCGTCCTTTCGGGGCCACCGGCTGGAGGGTGGGCAGGGGCCTCTGCACGAACACCCGCACCGGAGGGGAGCTGCTCAGGAAGCGCAGCTGCGGCCCGGCGCCCGGGAGGGGCTGCGCCCGGAGGCCCGGCCCGCCGGATGGCGCCCTGGGCGGCTGGCTCGGCCTGGCTGTCCTGGGCTGGAGGGCGGCCAGTGGGGGTGTCGGCCTGTCCTGATCTTTTGCTTCTCCAGAGATCACCTTGACGCAGATGGCTTCCAGTTGCTTAAAGACAGAGAGAAAAGCATCACGCTTAGCAACGTTTCTACAGTTTTGTCCTCTTCGATGTGCTCACACTGGTCCCTAAATCGTAAACTACATCTTAGAGAAGAGTCTGGTCAACGTACCTACACCGTTTCCAGCGACGCACTTTACATCACGTCCGTATGTGCGTGCGGAGATATTTGCATATACAAGTTAAAAGTTCGTGAAACCACTTACCATTTGCGCACAAAAGTGTCTGTTCTACATCGCTTTTAAAAAATACTAGTCAAGGGGCACCTGGGGGGCTCAGTTGGTTAAGCGTCTGACTTCGGCTCAGGTCATGGTCTCGTGGATTGTGGGTTCGAGCCTGGCGTCGGGCTCTGTGCTAACAGCTCAGAGCCTGGAGCCTGCTTTGGGATTCGGTGTCTCCCTCCCTCTGCCCCTCCCCTGCTCACACTCTTTGTCTCCCATTCTCTCTCCACCCCTTCACCCACTTGTGTGTGTGTGCTCTCTCTCTCTCTCAAAAATAAATAAAAATACACACACACACACACACACACACACACACACACACACACTCGGCATCTTTCTCCAGGGAGAAAAGAGAGACAAGCCTCAGCACCCGGAGCAGGCTTTCCCGGCCTGGGCACCAGTGACACTTCCGACCGCTCGTTCTTTACCGAGATGGCCGTCCTGTGACTCCAGGATGCTGAGCGGCGTCCCTGCCTCTCTCTACCCACTAGATGCCGGTGGCAGCCCCTCACTTGGGACAAGAATGCCTCCTGGCACTGCCAAGTGCCCCAGCCGAGAACCAGACCTGGGGCCACCCACGGGCCCTCTTTGGACTCAACCCCGCGCCAAGTGGAGGGTCCGTCAAAGTGTCACGCAGAGCAGAATGAAAAGGCTCGCTGAGGCCAGGCTGGAGCGCATCTCCTGTGTGTGTGCTGTCCACGTACCGCAAACGGCGGACACGACCCGCCACCCTGGGTGAGGAAGTGTATGGAGTGGGGCCCTGTGGCCCCCGGGGGCCCATCCTGGGCCACCTGTGAATCAAATGACAACTATCTTTTAACGATCACGTTTGTTTCGCTTACTACCGGTCACTTAGAATGTCTAAGCTCTTGGGATATGACCAGATAATGCCGTTACACACACACACACACACACACACCCCAAATCCTACTGTTTTAGGGTGACCTCAGTGGCAAAACTGGGCTAATTTTTAAACCGGCTCCCACTAAGTTTACCATGTGGGGATTATGGTTGATACTTTGTTACGTTTATTTCACTGGGCAAACTTGTACTAAGTCTCTCTGTGTGCCAATACATACACGGAAGCGGGCCGCGGCGGGCGAGGGTGCGGGCGACACGGGTGAAGGATTAAGCGGTAGGAACCTCCAGTTACAAAATGTCATGGAGGTGAGAGCACAGCACGGGGAGGGCAGTCGGTAATGTAATCCCCCCGTGCGATCACGGGTGCGGTGCCGGGGAGGACTGCACGCACCGCGGCGAGCACCGAATAACACCCAGGCTCCTGGAATCACTACGTCATATGCCTGAATCTAATATAACATTGTATGTCAACCCTAATTCAATTAAAAAAAAACAGAAACAGGGGCGCCTGGGTGGCTCAGTTGGTTGGGCGTCCGACTTCAGCTCAGATCATGATCTCGAGGTTCCTGAGTTTGAGCCCCACGTCGGGCTCTGTGCTGATAGCTCGGAGCCTGGAGCCTGCTTCGGATTCTGTGTCTCCTTCTCTCTCTGCCCCTCCCCCTCTTGTGCTCTGTCTCACTCTCTCTCTCTCTCTCTCTCTCTCTCAAAAATAAATATACATTTTAAAAATTTTAAAAAACACACACAAAAACAGAAGCCAAGTCCTAGCCTCACTGAGGAGGAGGGCAGTTTCCCCCTGGGTCCCCCGGCCGGGCCTCAGCCACCTCCGCACGTGCTGGGTCAGGACCTCCTGCGCCCACAATCTTGCTTTCAAAAGCTCCACTGCCCATTAGGAAGGGCGCCTAGGTAAGGGAGCCTAGGTTCCCTAAGGAATGCAGGCAGGAATCAATGACACCATGAGGCGGCGGGTGCAACAACAGAGGCAGGAGGCGGGAACAGCCTGGCAGGTGGGGTGGGGGGTGGCGGCGGGCCTGGCTTCCCGGAAGAGGTGAGCTGAGAAGGCCGAATAGAATTTTGGCCAGGCGGCAAGGTAGTCTGCCGCGTAAGGAAAAATGCGCGACGGCACAGACGCGTGGAGAACGGCACAGCGTGCTGGAAGAAACCGGGACTGTTTCGGCCGCGGGAACAGGGAGCTTGGAGGTTGTGAGCCCAAATCTGACCCGCGGGCGTGCGTCCCCTCGGTCTGCGCCTTCCGATCCACACCAGCCCCCGTGGAGAACCACAAGGCCCAGCTTCTCCGAATGCACCCCCAGCCCCCCCACGCACCAACACTGCCTGTCCCCTTCCATATTTTCAAATGGGACCCACACTTCCACCTCTTCAACTAAGTCGTTTCTGATCCCCCTGGCCCGAAAAAAGTTCTCTCTTTCCCTAAGTGCATTCAGTTCTTTATCTCCAGTTTTCTGACCTTGGTTAGAAGCTACCCAAGTCACGTTTTACCCTGTTGCTTGGCTCATAACCTCCTTAGGTGCAAAGAACACGTGGTTTCCCTCTGTGGCCCCCATGCCCCTGCTGGGGCTGACGAGGCAGCAACACCGCATCACTGTGACTGCAGGCAGAACTTGTCACCCCAATTAGATCGGCCCCGGGACACGATCGTGCTGATTAAGTTTGCTTGCACTCTGTGAAAAATGTCACTTTTGGACTCTGCAAGTTGCCACACCAAACCCAAAAAGCTGGGGTCGCCTTCAACAGGTGCCGGAGGGGGGATCCCTGGGCAGAGTCGCCCCCGCCTCTCCCAGCGTCTTCCTTATCTGTGATGCTGATACAAACACTTCCCGAGTGTGCTGGGAGGTGAGCCGCCCTGCAGGGCCGAGACACTCTGCGCACAGCAGCCACCATCACCCTTCTCTCTTTTTGTAATGTGTATTTATTTTTGAGAGGGGGAGGGGCAGAGAGAGAGAGAATCTGAAGCAGGCTCCAGGCTCTGCAGGCTCTGAGCTGTCAGCACAGAGCCGGACGCGGGGCTCGAACTCACCAACCGCGAGATCATGACCTGAGTGGAAGTTGGACGCTTAACTGACTCGGCCCCCCAGGGGCCCCAAACAGCAGCCACCAATCGCGAGCTTCTGACTCTGCCTATGCCGAGTAGACGCTAGAAAGATCATCCAATGAGCCATCCCTCCTGCCAATAAGGGAACGTAAGCCCTAAGAGGTTGGCTTCCTCAAGGTCACACCTCTGGGAAGCAGTTTGGGCAGAATCACAGCTGTCTTCTCAGACTTCAGCAAGACACCTCTCCAGTCCTGACCACCAAGCCCCTACAACTCCGAGCGGCCAAAATCAGTCGGTTAAAAAAAACAGCAACGAAGACTGTCCATTCCATCCTCCCTCTCTCCTTGCGGAAGCAGCATCTCTCTGGCAACTTTGGGCCCAGAGCGCTAGTGTCATTTGCAGCCCAGCTATGAAAGGGGACGTGGCTTTCAGATGACAGGAAGGACCTCTGGCTTCAGGCGCTACCCCCGAGCCCCCGGGCTTGGAAGACCCTGCTCTAGTTTCCACTTCCCTAGTAACCAAGAGCTGCGTGACCCAGGAAGTAATAACACTGACAAATGACGTGGGGTCGCATCCGGGGTGCTCCCCCACACCTCCTTCGTTGAGCGTATGGCACTGGGCACTGTTTACAACCGGTGCTGAAACCCTGGTTACAAGCCGCCCAGGGTGCTGAGTCCTGCCTCAGACTGCTCGAGTGCGTGCTTAAGTCCGCCCCAAGTCCCCGAGATGGCACTCGCTGCACTCGCCACCGGTTCCTTTTGATCCGCCCACGTCTCGGCCCGGCGTCAGGCCTAGGGGCTCCTCGCTCTAAAGCAGCCCCCCGTCCCTCCCAGAGTCCGCCTCTCGTCCTCCCCCGAGGGCGTGCAGGGCTGCGCTTCCCGCCCCGAGGGCGCTGCTCGGAACCCGGCGGGCGCAGGACGGCCGCCGAATGAATGGCCAGAGGCCTGTGCGGGCGGCCCGGCAGGCGCGTCGGAGGCGCTGCAGACGCTGGCGCGGCGACAGGCGGGGACGGCTCGCCGCCGCCGCCGCCACGGAGCTCGGTGCCGGCCGCCGGGAGCATCGGGCGGGCGGACGCCGCCTCTCCCGCGGGACAGCTGCTCGGCCCCTCTCCGGGCCTCAGTTTCCCCGCGTCCCTCCCGGCGCCTCACCTGGGGCGGCAGCAGGCGCGGCGGGCGCGGGGGCTCGGCGCCGGGGCCCCGCTGCAGGGCGGCCTGCTGCGCCGCGTCCCGCAGCCGTCGCGCCGCGTCCTGCAGCACGAAGGGCGGCGGCGGGGGCGGCTGCGCCTTCGTCACCTGCTCCAGGACCCGCCGCAGCTGCTCGGGGCCCAGCGGGGCCAGGCGCCCGGCGCCGCCGCCCTGGCCGGGGGGAGCCTGGCCGCCGCCGCCGCCATCCTCGCTGCCGTCCTCAGCCTCCGGCTCCGCGTCCGCCATGGCAGCCGACACGGGGACTCGAACCCGCGTCGCGCAGCGACGGCGGCTCAAATATGCGTCACCTGGGAAAGGGTTGGGGGTGGGAGGGGGGAAGACTACGAGTGCCCCGCAGGCCAAGACACTTTGGAAGGCGACCGCGACTGGCCGAGCAGGTCGGTGGGCGGGGCCTGGTCCGCCCCGCCCCGGCCCCGCTTCGCCAAGGACAGAATCGACCTTATTTTCCTCTCGCTTGTCACTGATGTATTTAAGTTTCAGGTGTCCTTCCTCCAGGAGCTCTCCAGGGTCTCCCAGGCCGAGGCCTCCGGAGCTCCCGAGCCCCTTAGCCTGTCCAAAAGTTCCCGCTCTCCCCAAGTTCTCAGGCGCATTAGAGCCACCTGAAGATCCCGTCTGCACAGGGCGACCCTGGGTCCCGCCTTCTGATCAACAGATCTGGCAGGGGACCAAAGGGTGCTCCCTCTTTTCTTAAATAATGAGTTTTATTTTATTTATTTATTTTTAAATGGTTATTGATTTAGAGACAGAGAGCGCGCGCGAGCGGGGGAGGGGCAGAGAGAGAGGGGAGGGAGGATCCCAAGCAGGCTCCCGGCCAGCAGCGCGAAGAGCCAGAGGCAGGGCGCGATCTCCTGAATCCTGAGATCGTGACCTGAGCAGACGACTGAGTCACCCAGGCGCCCCTGTTTTATTTTTTTAAGGAGGCTCCACACCCAGCCTGGCGCTTGAGCTCACCGCCCTGAGATCAGGAGTCGCAGCTCCGCCAACCGAGCCAGCCAGGCGCCCCTGAAGTGTGCATCTTAAACAAATGTGCGCCCTAAACTGTTCCCAGGTCGATACATCCAGCCATACTGGATGTACCTTCAGGGCCAAGATGATATTTCACACAGTGCTCAGCACAAGCGCAGGCTCAGAGTGCAAGATCAGGGAATGAATGATGCATGGGCGAATATGAATGAATGAATGAACGAACGAACGAACGAATGAACGAACGAATGAACGAAAGAACAAGCAGCTCCCCACCCCTCTCCACATTTCAGTCCCATCTATCACAGCTCTGCCGCTCCCCCTTCTTCAGCCCAGCCTTTCCGTTTCCCCTCCTCCTCACTCTCCTGGCCCTGTGATCGCTTCCCACTCAGTTCTGTAGCAGCTGGTGTCCGTGTTTCTCAGCTCCCCCCCGTCCCCAGGGAGGGCAGTCATCGGTCAACAGTTATTAAGCGCCAGCTGGGTGAGTCACCATGCTGGCCTTCGGGACTGCCCTGCCCTCTGTATACAGTCCAGGCAGGAAGAGGAGGAGGAAGCTGGTGTTTACAGTGTAATGAGTGCCTCGCTGCCCACAAAACGGGGGCGACCGGGGAGCCAGGCTGATGTCCGAGAAGGTTCTGGTAGACTTTCTGGTTGTTTTTCTCTCCACGTGGCCACTGTCATCATAGTCAATACTCACTTTGGACTCACTAAGCTCCCAACAATGTTCTAACATGATTCATTAAAAATGTCAGTGAGGACTGGCCAGAGGGGAGATCCAATTTGTGGAATTTGTTTCAGTCCCTTAATCCCCCTTTTTTTTTTTAACTTTGAAATAAGACCTCATTCTCACACCCCCAGATGTCAGAAAGGCCCTCTCTGACCCCGAACCCCTGCCCTCTTCCCCTAGAACAGAGAACCCCATTTCATCATGTTTTTGAGCCCGTCGGGGGGAGAGGGGACTTTTCTTTTATGCTTTTAGGTTTAGTCTCTCGGGGCCTGTGAATTAAAGTGGCCAGAGACAGATCAATAAGAGAAAAGACAAAATTTAGTCCCGCATTTTTATGAACGTACCTGGGGAAATCACAGGAAAACGTGACTCGGAGAAAGTGAGGTGAGGGACCTATATACTATCCTAACAGGGGTAGAGAAGGGAGGAAGGGCACCTGGGGGGAAACAAATGACTTTTAGGAAAGATAAATGGACCCTTAGCAGGGTAGATGGGAACTATGACAGCTTTGCGA
>PITB01035603.1:0-12176 GCA_004024585.1 Paradoxurus hermaphroditus
CGTAGGAGGCGGGGGGGCCCCAGCGGGGCGGGCGGCGCAGGCCCCCGGAGGGGACATGGTCCCCCGCTGCGGCTCTCGATCGCCGCTCTGGCTTCTCCAAGGTCTGTGTCTGCTCAGAGCTCTGTGATAAGGGCAGTTTCATCAGTGACTTGTGTGTCACCCGACCAGAGGCAGCGATGCCCATCACGCCAGCGGTACTTGGAGCTAGGGCTCCCCGGTGCCAAGGCCATCAGCTGTGTGTGCACCGCAGGCCACCCCGCCTGTACTGCTAGCACAAACCACACACTCTCCTCCCCAGACCGGCCGGTCCAGGAGCACCCTGTGGGAGACGGGCTACTCGGAAAGCTTGCCGTGTCCTCCCGAGGTCCACACGTCACCCTACTGGGTAGTTTTAGGTTCTGGAGGCAGCGTTTTGGGAGATAAAGTTGCGTGCGTATGTTCGCCTCCTCCCCCAGAGTCACTAAGTGGCTCGTGGGTGTCGTGAGGGACGAGTGTCTTTCTCCCCTCGTTTGACTCGCCTCTGCCATCAAGGGGCCCATTTCCCCTGAAGAGTGGGGCGTGTGGGGCTGGGGGCGGCCATGGTCCCAGCTGCCCCCCTCCCCCGGCCCCAGGCAGCCTCTGGGAGCAGGAGCTGGTGCTGGGACACTGGTGCGGAGCGGAGGGCGGGGACAGCGGGACAGGTGGCAGCCCAGGCCGGGCTGCCCGGCACAAGGGTATCTCCAATCACGTGTGGGCCCCGTGGTGCCAGCACTCCGAAGCCCTGACCCCTGCCCTTGGGGCTGGCAGGGCAGGCAGGGGCTGCCTGCCGAGACCAGGTGCTCTGCCCCCCTGCCCCCGAGGCCTGCCTGGAGATGGAGGCAAGCAGACCCGGCTCCGCAGAGGCGCGCCTGGCACCAAAGCAGCGGCATGCGGGAAGCACAGATGCCGAGCCACGGACAGGACCCTCAACCCTGCCTGCGAAGCCCCCCACCCCCCCTTTCGGCATTCATGGGACCCGGGGGGGGTTCCCAGCTCATCTCCCAGGGCCGCCCGGCCTCCCACGACCTACAGGGAGGCCGCTCTGCCCAAGGGGGCAGCTATACGAACGTGGGGCTCTCTGACCTCGAGGCACCCCCCCCCGGGACTTTCCGGGACAGCTCCTCAGGGGTCAGGAGGGGGCTGTCTCGCTAGCCCCACTGCCTGCGGAGAGCGTCTCCTGGGGGAAGCGTCTCCTGGCCTGTGTCACGGCCCTTTTCTCGGAGGCTGGCCTCTCTGGCTCCAGAAAACACCGTGTCCGCACCAGGCCTCCCCTTTGGCTTGTGAACCCGAGGCCCAAGTGTGCGTCCCGGAGTTCGAGTAGGAGTTAGGCGTCCCCACGGGCCCAACCCAGCCAAAAGGTAGGCTGTGTTCAGTTCGGACAGTTTAACATTTTTAACCGGAAGTTTTATGTTGACATTAACTTAGATAAAATTTGATTACGGGGCCTACCGCGAGAGACCCGAGCGGCACAGTCCCCGCCACCCCCTCTTGCCTGCTACCTGGTCTCTCGCACACCCCTGTCGGGCTCTGGCCTTGCCACCCGAGGCGAGAGGCCCCAGGGAGCACTGAGCCTGGCGGTCAGGGGCGGAGGGGAGGACGCCCAAAGATCCGAGGCCGGCCCAGCCACCGTGTTGCCCTGTGGCGCCAGCACCAAAGCCCACGGGCCCCATTTGACTCCAGCCACCACCACCCCCAACCCGTGGGCTGGGACCGCCCCCCCCCCGCCCCCCAAAGCCGCTCCAGCTCTGGGAGGCTGGGCCTGCGCGGCGCCCAGACCCTCCGCCTCCACACGCCGGCCCTTCCAGCTTGCAGCCGGCGGCGCCCCTCCTCCTCCACCTGGCACTGGGTGTCTCGGGCTCACCAAAGATTCCTTCGCAATGAATGCACTTCAAAAAGGTTACCAGTAATTCTTCACGGGAGGAATCGGCAGGAAAAGACAAGCAGGACGGGGGTGAGGAGTGGGGGGGCGGGCGGGGGACGAAGGAATCCGACCAGTTATATTTAATAAAAAGCTTAAAAGCCACAAACAGGAAGCAGACCTATTAAAAAGGCAACACTGATCTGACAGAGGAATGTGAACTTGAGTTGACTGAAGCAGCGGCACGGTGTCCCCCGCCCTGTACTCCCACCCCGGGACCCGGGGCCCCCAAACAAGCCTCCTCTTGTGCTCTGGCCTTGGGCGAGGGGAAGGGGAGCCGAGGGGAAGGCCGGCCTGATCATACGCACCCCCCGGGACAAAGGAGACAGCCGGTGCCGTCCTTCCCCTGTCTGGACCAGCAGGTCCCTGCCGCCGGGGGAGGGGTGAGTGCCCCGGGGTGTGGCCCCCCAACTCCAGGCAGCTCCCCTCCTGCCGTCCAGTGCCCTGTACCCCTCCTTCCCCATAAGCCCCCACAGGGACAGGCCCGGGGCCCTGGGAAGTGAGGCCTGGACCCTGGCCTGCCCGGCTCACGCCCCGAACCCAGAGCAGGCCACTGTGGACCCTGGCTGGGCTGAGGTCATGGCCAGGAGTGGCGGAGAGGCCAGGACAGGGGCTTGAGGCCAGGTATCACGGTCACCTCGCCTGTCCCCAGGGAGCATCTCCGACTGTGACGGACTGAGCCCCACCTCGACGGAGACCTGGGGGAGGGGCGGTCAAACAGCCGATCTGAGTGCCACAGAGAAGAGGCCTCTGGAGCCCACTGCCCTTCCTCACGCGAGGGCGAACGCCACACGCGACCCTCTGGGCTCGAGGAGGGACTCGGGAGGCAAGGGCCCTTGGCCGGGCTCTCGGGAGACCAGAGGGTGCTGATGTCACCCGGCGAGCTGCCAGGGAGCGGGCACTAGCTACTGGCACAGTGTGCCAGGCCCCTGGCGGTGTCTCTCACCAACTTCACCTCCAACCACCTGTCAGATCAGTACCGGTACCGTACTTCACCGACAAGCCAGGAGCCGCGGCCACGGTCACCCCTGTGCGGTAACAGTGCGGCGGGAGCTCAGACTCAGACCGTGGCCGTGGCTCTGCCCAGAGGCTAGCTCCACGCCAAGCCCCTCCAGGACCCGCCCTGGCCCTTCAGCCGGAAGCTGACGGGACCAGAGGCCGCGAGGCCGAGTGGGCCGGGCCCACCCTGAGCCAAGCGGCGCTGTCCGTCCGCGCACCGCCTCTGCCGGCTCTCCGTGCCCGCGCGTGCCTGCCGGCGGGACCGCACTCACCGGGGACGTGGATCTTGAACTTGCCGCTCTGGCCGAAGGCGCCCTCGATGACCCCCAGCTCGCCGGTGGACAGGTGTACCTTGAGGCCCACGAAGAGCTGGATGTTGGTCTCCTTTTTGAACAGGGAGCGGCCGATCACGCTGTGGTCGTCCATCGCCTGTCCCCACACACCCGGCCCCAGAGAGAGCATCAGTGCGTGCCGGAGGAGGCTGGGGCTGCCCCTGCCCGACCCCGTCACTCGGACTCCCTGGCTCGGAGGATGACGTCCACCCCTGAGCCTGCATCGAGGCGTTCCGGAACCTGCCTCACCCTCTCTCCGGTTTCCCTTCCCACCAGGAGCGTCCGAAAACCCGGTCTCTGCCGCCCCGTCCCGCTAAGCACAGAGGCGTTTCGGCCCAGGCTTTACGCACTCCGCTCGGAGCCCCTTCCCGGCCTGGCCCGCACCGACGCCACGGCCCCACCGCCTCCTCTCCGTGAAGCCCTCCTGCCCCGACCCCAGCAGAGGCCCCAGCTTCCCTGTCTCCCTGCTGGCCGTGGCCAGGCCCCCCCGCTGCCCAGCCTGTGCCCCCTCGCTCTTGGTGGAGGCCCGGGCTACCGAAGGGACACACAGGTGCATGAGAAGCCGAGCCGGTACAGCCCCGATTTCAGCAAGAGCTGTGTTCACCTTGAACCTCTCCCCAGGGGACCGAGCATGGGGAAGGCCGAAGTGCCACTCTCCCCTCCTGTGGCCTCTGGCAGCTCAGGTACTGCCCTCGGTGAAGGTGGCATGGCCAGGAGCTCCCTCCAGGCGGCCTCCCCCGCCCTGCCTGGCTCCTTTCCAGGGCCTGTGCCAGGAAGGTGCCAGGCCTCTGTGTAAAAGAGACAAGGGCACGTGCGTACGTGTGTGTGCAGGTGAAAGACCTGACACTCCCCCGAGCTTCCGCCTGGCGTCCGGCGTGCTGGGTCCCACACGGGTGCCACGGGGGAAATGGCGGAGGCTTCTTCCTGTTCTCCGGGCCGCGCGCACCGGCTTGGGTGCTTCTGGGGACCAGGGTTGAGTCTGAGCAGGCGCCGGCCCCGGGCAGTGGCGTGGAGGCTGGCGGGGCTGCCAGGCACGGGACCTGTTCTCCTCCCAAGGCTGAGACCAGGGGAGGGGCACCCCCGAGGGCCGGGCTGTCCTCAACCTCAGAAACATCGCTTCTGCCCAAGACGCCAAGGTTTGGCCAAGGGCCCCAGATGGATTGTTTTGAGAGGCAGAAACTGTCCCATTTACCCTAAAACCCTTTTAGAAAAACATATCCTATTCTAGTTGATTCATAGCGCCAGATAAAAGGTACTCGAATTCCTCCTCTCCCCGGTGATGGATGAATCGGATTCAAATAACGATAAGAATAATCATTTCCACTCGCAGAGCCCTTTATAATTCACAAATCTCATTCCCACACAGGAACTCCTCCTCGTCCTTCAGGACTCGGCCCCGGCAGAGCCCTCCCGTGGGCTGGCCTGCCGCGGGCTCTGGCCCGTTGGCGGGTGCCGCCGGGTGGGCCGAACGGAGGTGGCTCCTTGGGCCTGCGGGACCCGGGGAGTGAGGGCGAGCGGATGTCACCAGCCCCGACTGTTTTCCCAGGCTTCGCGGCCCCCAGGACCCCTGCGTCCAAGCCCCCCGGAGCGGCCTGCGTGTGGAGTCTGCTCCCGGCCTGGCCACCTACCACGGTCGGCAGCCTAGCCCGGCACAGCAGGTGCGGGCGCCCGGGGCGTTTAGCTGAACTGACCCAACGGCTCCGGACTAGCCATTCCGTGTCCCCCAGGACCAAAGGGGAACCGGAGGACTTTGGTCCTCGGCGCCACCTCCCGTCCGAAGCTCGGCCCGCACTACTCAGAGGCCACCAGTCGCTAGGAGAAAGACAGGGCCTTGGAGCACCTCGGCCTCTAACGGAGGCATTTGGGGGCCCCGCTGAGCCCCCGAGCACCCTTGTCTGCAAGGGGTTTCCATTCCTGCTTCGGGGCCGTCAGAGGCGAGGTCTGAGGGAAATGTAGTCACCGGAGCTGGGGGCGCGGTGCAAGTTCAAGCCTGAGCACGCCGGGCCTTTGCAGAGCCCGTGCCGACCCCCTGCAAGCTGGAGAAGCAGGCAAGTCTGGGGCCGCCGGGCCGCCCGGGGGGCACTCCGGGCCGGACGGGTGGGTCCCAGGCCCTGGCCAGCCCGTGAGACACAAGACCCGCCCCGGGCACCGTGGCCGGCCGAGAAAAGCCAAAGGCACAGTCCTCGCCCCAGGAGCTTGCAACCTACCTAGAGAATCCGCCTTATCAAAGGCACCGCAGGGACCAAACGGGCAGAGAATTCACCCCAAATTCATAACGATGTTCTTCCTTTCTTCCTAAAATACTGAGAGCCTGCCAGGTGCCAGGTAATTACGGTCTTCCCTCCGTCCCATTGCCTTTGGACTGCTCGCTGACTACAGGGTGTCCCCGTCCCCGGGCAGGCCCCCGGTGCCCAGCAAGGGCCCCAGTCAAGCTTTTTGTGCCTGTGTCCCCCCGGCACCCGGCCCTTGCTCCTCTGCAAACCCTGGTCCCGTCTCTCGTCTTCGGAGCACAGACCACTCCCTGATATCATGCCATAGCTCTACCTGCTCCTTGTTTACCGTTTATTTGTTTTGAGAGAGAGAGAGAGAGAGAGAGAAAGAGAGCAAGCAGAGGAGGGGCAGAGAGAGAGGGAGAGGGAGAGAATCCCAAGCAGGCTCCACACTCAGCTCGGAGCCTGACGCGGGGCTCGATCTCCCGACCGTGAGATCATGACCTGAGCGGAAATCAAGAGTCAGAGGCTCAACTGACTGAGCCGCCCAGGCGCCCCTGTCTGTTACCTGTTTATTCCTCCCAAGCGGGACGCAGGTCCATGAAAGCAGAAACATGTCTCTCTGCTCTGTAGCTGCGTTCCCTGCACATAAACAAGACTTGCTATGCGCTCCCCGAATGCCTGAGACAACGTCACACACGTACCTGACTGTGGCTGTTGGTACACCTGCAACGCTCGGCCCTGCCCGTGGTCTCCATTATTAACGCTTCGTGGAGGTGTTACTGATACATAAAAGCATGTACGCATTTCGGGTACGTACCTGGTAATTTTAGCTGTACGTATACACCCATGAAAACACCACACAACGAACGCGTCGATCACCCCAACTGCGCCCACCCCAGACCTCGCCCAGTCCTCCCAGGCTCAGCGTGGACGAGCCCTCCGGAAGCCGGCCTCCCCACGTGGCGGGAACCCCCTGTCCCGAGGCCTGGCCTGTCTGCGTCCCTCACCAGACAGACTGGGAGTTCGGTCTTGCAGGGCCCTGGCCCATGGCAGGGCCCAGTTAATACGCAGGTGGGGAGGGAGACGCGGGCGACAGAAGGTGACTCTTGGCTCTTTGGGCACGAATCACGCAAGAGGACTTGTGGCTGGGGGTCTGTGTCATCAGAGGGGGCCCACAGCCCCCCCTTGCGCCTCGGTCCCCCGCCTGCCCCGGTGCGGGTCGTCCCTCACACGGGGACGCAGCAGGCTTCCCAAGGAGCCTGGCGGCTGGGCTTCTCGGTGCCCCGGGCCCCGGGGTGGCAGGCACGCTACCTAGGAGCAAAAACGGCATCTCGCGAGACTTTTTACATGTCCCCCCCTGCCCCCACCTCCTCCTTTCTTTTGGTTATCGAATATTCACTGAGGAAGCTAAAGGCCACTGACAGCGCGGAGGACCCTTCTCCCGCCCCCTCCCATGCCACGGACTTACAAGGAGGGCAGACTAATTTTATTAACTCCAGGGGATCTTCAAAGCTTCGGGGCTTTCATGACAGACTGCGACGACCCCAGAGCTGGTCTCAGCGCTACATAAACAACAGCCCAGGGCCGGGGAAGCCGAGGCCTCCCGGGCCTTCTTGTTTATGTTCTCGTCTGACCGAGCGGGCCGGCGTGCGGGCCGGCGGGCCCTGTGACCCTGCTGGGGTGTGGTGGCACTCGGTTCACTGACCTACACCGCCGCAGTGTTTTCGTAGGCATCCGGGATGAGGGGGGGAGCGAGTGGGCTTTTTCTGACCCTCCGAGGAGGGGCCCGAGGGGCTCCCTCTTGCCGGCTGCCTCGTGGTCTCCCTGGGCTGGAGGGGCAGTTTAGAGAGGATTCAAGTTCAAAGGCAGGGTCCCTGTCATTCCCGTTCTCTTGTTTTATGGCCAGAAGGCATAACACACCGCTTCGGTGTAACGTCCCCTCCCACTACCTTCTGTGTCTTCGATTCCACTTTGCGGGGGTCAGGCCACGCGGGTGGGGAGGCTGGCCTTCAGCACACCGCCAGGAACCCCTACTGGTCTCAGGAAAGCTGGCGCCCCCCCACCCCTCGCCCCCCGATGGTCCATGCTATCATTTCCAGTAGCCTGAGTGGATCCTTCCAGAAGCTGGAAGATGGCCTAGTCTGGACACGAGCTGCCAGGGCAGCCAGAAGGGCTGGTGGCAAACGCCTCCTCCCTCGGACTGTCCAGCCCTCTGCATCTCCTCCGTCCCTGCGACGCCCTCCGCGGACGAGAGCCACAAGCTGTCCTCGGCCACGCCCCGGAAGAGACACCTCCACACCGTTAGTTCATCTTCAGAGAAGCCACGTGGGGATCTGGCAAAGCGAAAGGACTTGCCCCAAGTCACACACTCCAGCCTTCCCTGCGCTCCCGCCGCGGCCCCGGGGGGCAGAGGAGGTGGCGGTCGGGCAGCGGTGAAGGAGCCCAGGCCTGGCGACCCCCTTCTCTGGGCTCCCCTGAGCCGGGCCGTGGTTGGCTGGGCCCGAGCTGGCCAGCTCAGCCCCGGGGCGGCAGGGCGGCCCCAGCCGTGCCCGTCCCCACGCCGCCGGAGAGGCTGATCCCAAGTACAGGGAGTGAAGACCGGTGGACCAGGGCACTGCGTTCGGGAACCGAGGTGGGGCCCGTGGGAGGAGGAGCCGCCGGCCCAGAGGCCTCGACGCGTCGGGGAGGGAGCCCTGTGTGGCCGCGAGGCGTCTGGTCCGCCCGGGGCCGACCCAGGGTGGAGGCCGCGGGGTCCAGCGTGTACTGAAGGCCAGGGAGGCAAGCTGCTGGCCCGCCAGGGACCGTCCGGCTTCCTCATCCATAGAACGAGGCTGGAGGGTGTAAGCGCGCCCCCAGCTGTGGTCATGAGGCCAAGAGGCAAGTTACTCTTCTGGCGAATTCTAGCGCAGCCACGTTTAGGATCACGGGTGCGCCGGAGGCAAGGGGAGACTAAGGAAGGGGGTTGGGGGATGGGGGCCAGGTGCCAGGAAGACGGGAGGAGGCGCGGCACTCGGCCAGAAGCGGCAGCGAGGACAGACCCGGACGCCGTCGTCCAACACGGTTCTTGAGGTTTTGCGCGGAAGGGCCAGTTCCGGAGGGACCGCTGAGCTGCCTGTGCAGTGGGCCAGAGCCTGGGTTCCGGAGCCGGCCTGCCTGGGCTCCACGCCCTGGCCTCAGGGTCTGGGAGACTCCGGCCCGCGGCCTAACCCCTCACGGGCCTTCGCCGCCCATCCACGAAGTGAGGTAAGAGACCACGGCAGGTTCACAGGGAGCTGTCGCCGGCCTGGCCTCTGCCGCCCCCACACTCCCCGGGCAGGGGGTCTTCCTCCCTCAGACCCTCCCCGCTGAACCACACGCAGAAAGGCAGGGGGTAGGTACGGGGCAGGCACGGGGCCCGTGTCCCCAGCCCCGCTGGCTGCCGCTTGGCGGAGGCGAGCGGACGTTGCCGCCACACCGCGGCCCCCTTCCGCGGCACCCCGCTGGCCGCCGAGCCCCCCGGCAGAGGGCCGCACAAGGAGCGGGCCGGGACAAAGCCGGTATGAGGGTCTCGGCCAGCAGCGGCTCCTCTGTGCCGGCTGCCTCAACTGGAACGCGGGTGGCAGCGGAAAGCAGCGGCCGGGCTAAAGGCGTTTCTGTATGCCCTGACGGAAGCTCTCCAGATATGACTGGGGGCGGAGGCGGCAAGACGGGACCCCAAATGTCTCCTGCCAGAAATCTCGTTACAAGTCTGGTTAGAGAGAGGGACGACGGCCTTTCCTGCCGGAGGCAGTGAGGCCGACATCTCCGGGGAGCTTCTGGAAGGCCGGGGCTCATCATTTGTCCTGGGCGTCACAGGGCAGGGGGTTAGAGGACCTGTCTTTTCTCGGCCCTACCCATCTTTGCGATATGTGTGCGTGCCCGGGGGTTGGGGTCGTCTCCAAATCATAGACCCTTCCAGCTAACGGAGCGAGGCCTCAGAGACTAGACACCCACCCATCCAGCAAGGAAACCCCTTCGGAGGACAGCTGGAGGCTTTGCAGCTTGAAATCCATCATTGTGACGTCGAACCGGGGCCGATGCAAGAGGGACTTGCTGGGCAGGCCTTGCTCCTAGGGAACCACGCCGGACCCGGGCCAGCGCCGTTGCAACACGAGCCCGGCGTGGGGACTGGCGCTGTCCGCACGAATACTTCGCTTCGCTCATGGGCCGTCAGGCGTCAGAGGGCGAGTTCCCAAAGAGCGGTCGCGGGTTGCGACACGCCGGTCCGGTCCCCGCTGTCCCCGGCCTCTGTGCGGGAACCTGGCCGCCTCTGCCATAATTATGCCATGACACGCGTGTGTCTCTCAGGGCCCAGTTCCCAGGATGAGGCTTGGGAACTGCCCAAGTCCTGAAGCGACTCTTCTAATTCAAACCGGAGAAGTGGCAGCAAGGAAAGTGGGGCAGCCTGCCGTGCTGCGGGGCCCCGGGTCGCTCGCTCCGTCGGCTGTGAGGAGGGCTGAGGCAGGAGAAAGGGCTGGGGAGGCTGGAGTCCGGACTGCCGGCTCTGTGCCCGTGACCTTGGGCAAGGGACTTCCTGGCCCTTCGCTGCTTCTTCCGAAAGAGCTGTTTTGGGTGTTGGCAAGGACAACTAAGACGTAGCCAGAGACCACGAGACAGAGCGTCATCTGATCGGGGCTGCTCTCGGGACTCTGGTTCTCTCCCTCCTACCCTCCACCTCACGGTCCTCGTGGCGGACGGGAACCAGGGAAGGCATCTGCGAGGGACGGACTCAGAAGTTGCCTGGATCGCCGATGAAGCCCCCCCCCCCCCCCCCCGCCACGGGGCGGGAATTCTCCCAGGGCTGGTTGACAGCCACCAGACGGACAACATCCCCACACGTGCGTCCCTGGGATGACGATGTCGCCCACCCTTACTCGGCGTTAGAAACGTCTCGCCCAGAGGATGCCTTTCCTTCCTCCTCGGTACAGGGCCATGGCCTGGTGTGGTGGGGGGACGGGGGCCCTGGGGCGGCCCGCGGGGTAGGGCCACTCTTCCGCCAGTCTCGGTGGGACCCTGGGCAGGCCGCATGGCTCCTCTGAGCCTCGGTGTCCTCCCGTTCGAAAACAGGCTGACCCTAGCTCCCTCCAAAGTTGTCTCGAGAAGAGGCAAGATTTCTGCCGTGAAGACTGCCGTGAGCGACAGCCGGCGTCGCCGCGATCCCCCGGTGGGGACCCGGGAAGGGAAAGCAGCCTCCCAGTCACCTCCTTTTGTCGAGCCATTTACAGAGGCCCAGTGAGGAGGCCCAGGGCAGGCCGTGCTCCGGGCATCACAGAGGGCGCCCCCCCACCCCCCCCCAGGGAGGAATGTGCCCGCCTCGGCCCCACCTCTCAGGCCCGTGGGGCGGGCTTCCTCAGAACTGGGCCTGCCCCCCACGGGGCAGAACCCTTGCTCGTCTGTAGCAAGTCCTGCTTCCGGCTTCCCTCCTCCCTCACTGAGCCTCCCTCCGTGTTTCTGTCCCCAGCCCGCAAGCACCGAGGCAGGCACAGCTGTCTGTCCGCGGCTCCTAAAGGCGGCTGTACTTTCACGGAGGAAAAAGGAGACGAACATTTTAGCGAGCGCCTGCTTCGAGCCAGGCCCCTCCTCGGCCCTTCGCACACGTGATCTCACCAACTCCAGCACAGCTTCTTCACAGAAGAGACAGGGGCCGGGGGGTGTGGGGGAGAGGGTGGCCGCGCTGAGCCAGGCCCACGCCGGCTCTGGGCACCACGCCAAGCCGCCGCGACCCTGTGTCTATAGTCAAGCAAAAAAGCAATCTTGGAAGGGAGGCTCGGAGGCGCCCCCAAGCCCGGCAAGAGCCCCCACTAGCAGGTGCTCGCATTGGGAAGGGGAGGCGAGGGGCCGGGGCCGGGGCTGGGGCTGGGGCCGGGGCCGGGGCCAGGGCCGGAACACCAAGGCAGCTATCTGACCTTCTCCCCGCGGCAAGAGCCTTCCCGGCCTCAGGCTTCAGGGGGGAAACCTCTGTTCTCTCGAGTGGCCTGGGAGCCGATACGGCCTTCAGCCCGCTGACCGGGGCCTCGGGGAGCACGGGTCAGCGGAGCGGGCCAAGGGACCACTCAGTGGACCCCCGCGCGGCTTCCTCCAAGGAAGCTCGGGAAGGCCTGCGGGGAGCCGGGGCCAGCACGCCCGCCGGGGCCCTGGGCACATTTAGCGAGCCATCGGCAGCCGAGCGGGGCGAGCCGGGCGCCGGGAGGCAGCGCCCCTGTAGGCTTCGAAGCCCGCCGGTGCTCCCGGTGGCGTCTGTGTGTTTACGCTCGGCTGGGCTGATGCCGCGGGCTCCTGGGCCCAGCCCTAAGGGCTTCCCCACCCGGCGCCGGGGTGGCAGGGCCAGGGCAGTCGCGCGTGTGTGGCCCGATCCCGCCGCGGGAGAGGTGCGGGTAAGGGCGTCCCGCCACCACCCGAGCTGGGGACCGGGGCATCTGTGCCTGAGCCAGGTCCGAGTAAGGACCTGGCCTCCTGTGCCAGGGACAGCATGCGGCACTTTAGACGTGTCCGTCTCCCCGCCCTCCACCAGCCCGTGGGGCAGGGAGGACGGCCCCTGTTTTTCCCAGTAAGGACGCTGAGGGGAAGAGACTCCCCTGAAGCTCCACGCCCGCACGGGGGCCACTCAGCTCGCCCTGCAGCCCTGGCTGGGGCCTGAGGTCCCTGTGCCCCCGCGGCCTCGGCCGGCAGACGCTGCCG
>PITB01035604.1:0-12181 GCA_004024585.1 Paradoxurus hermaphroditus
CCAGTATGACAGCCAGCAGCTGGGCCTCCGTAACAGATAACAGCTTTGCAGACTGCCCCACGGGAGAAATCAGAAAAATGGCTGCGCTGTGCCGCGCCTAACACGGGAGCCTGTGAATTACCAAAGATCGGTTTCTGGGGGGTTCTCTCTGTTGGTTTTCTGCTTCGGGGCCTGACGAGCAACCTTGGCCCTTCTGTCTAGTAAGCGAACCCTCCTTCCTGTGGTTTGGGTGGGACCCACTGTACGCTCTCCCCTACCCAACCTCAAGGCTCAGAGCTGACCAATGCGCTCCTCCTTCCTCCTGACGGCAACAGCTGGGTCACAGACGGCCACGCGATCCAAACTACCCATGTGACAGTCATCCCCAGAATTATGTGGGTGCTAGGGGAAAGGACCCCGCCTCCCAGCGCTGCCACCGCCAGGGGAACGGCGTAAAGCTGGAGGCATTGGTGACCGCCTTTCCCGCCGTGAAGGGAAAGCTTGCCCCAAACTGGAACCCAGACAGAGCCACGAGGGAGAGACGGAGAAACTGGGCCTGAGGGCGTCACTTCAATGCTTGGGCCCCGCGGCGCCCAAGGACCCTACGCCAGCATGTCCCTCCTCCCTTTCTTAAAATTAACTGGAGTTAGATTTCTGTCACTTGCAACCCAGAGTCCTGCTGGCTGTCTTCATCTTACGTGTGTGAAAAACACCACGGGAATTTAATGTCTAATTTCTCATGAAATAACTTATAGACTCGAATAAGAACGCCCCCGCCTGAGACCATCAACGAGCCTTCTTCGGCTACATCATCAGTCTGTTTCTGTTTTACACCTGTACACAGGGAGAAATTACTTTGACTGGTGCTTTGTTCGAGACATTAAAAAAATCACAAGTTCAAGTAGTTATAACCGTACGTACCTTTAGGGAGTCCCGTATCTTGAATGGGGTGTTTGTCTGACTGTGGAGACCAACAAAAGAGGAGAGTTATTTTTAAACCCCGTCGTCAACCGTAAGATCAAAGTGAAAAGAAAGCTTTGTTTTGGGGGACGTCGTAATTGTAGTTTAAAACCTTGCAAGTTCCCAGCCGTGGGTTTCTCAACGTTTTTATTCTCGGTTCATATAAAATGAAATCCAGGTTGACAAAAGTTAATGGTGGAACGTGAGACAGAATAAGGCTTCTCAAGTTCCTCAGCTCTGACCACTAACCCACGCTTCCTCTCTTTTCTGCAGGGCCATTTCCCCTACTTCCTGGGGTTTAAAATTGAGGAACGTTTTCATGAATTACAGGGATAGACCCGTGTCTTGTCATCGTTTCTGTGATACTCATCTGGGTCGACCAGCCTGCGTGCCGGGCGGGACTCGCTGTTGGGATTCAAAAGCCCCAACCATCCCTACCGACCTGCACACAGATCTACAAAGATCTAGTCCTTATGCACGACCGTGCACAGTTTCCCCAGTCCCTGGATGAGGGCGATTCCACCGGGAGGAATTCACACTAGCAAAGGCTCTTACAATCACGTAAGTCTTTGTTGGTACCTCCACGCAGGCATCTCATGTTCTGGACACCACGACTTCCGATTAAAGAATGCAGTCGTTCTCTGAGGACTTGAGAGGAGTGAGAATGTGCCCAGTCTCCCTATCCTGTCCCCTCACCCCTACTAAGCTCCCACCCTCCATCTGGGCCTTTGGGTCCATGCCCTCCAGCCTTAAAAAAAAAAAAAAAAGGTTACACCTTCCAACTTGCCTATAGGTCTTCTCTGACAGAGAAGAAGACACGAATGTGGAACCAAGGATTTTGTTTTAAACCCCTTTCCTTGCAGTTTCTTTGGAGCTGAACAGCGAAGTTCCAGAACCTCTAGAAGCCTCGAGCTCCTCTCCCACAGAAGAAATCGATCAATCGATCACGGAGAACTTGAAAAGTCAAGTTTTCGCTCAGACTAAATTCTTCTTGGCACTCCGCTCTCCAGAGCGTGGAGCGCACACCTGTCCTGCACGACGTCTCAGGCTGCTCTTAAAGCATGTCCTTGTCCATTTCCTAGAGCAAACTCCGTTTTTCAAGAGAAAGAACTAGGACCTTTGCAACCCCACATTTTGATTCGATGTTAACTAAACATCTACCAAAGGTCTGGAATCAACAGGCTGGAGCAAAGGTAGGTTTCCTCGAAAGGCTGACTTTCGAGCCAGGCCTGGAGAACACCCAAGAACTCGGGTGGCCGAGAGGGAGGAACGCAGTAAGTGCAGATGGCGGACACGGAGACGCAAATCCGGGTGGTCTGGAGAGGGACGGCGGAGAAGACCCGTCAGCTCGAAGCAGAGACACACACTGGAGGGGGACAGGGCTGGGTGCACACTGATGGAGCCGGCCTACACGGAAGAACCCGGAAGCGAGGGGGAACGATTTAATGGGTGCCATTCTAGATGCTTGGGAAGCTTGGCCCATCCAACTGCGCGTGGGGAGATGTTCAACACACTCTCGTAGAAACGAGGACAAGCAAATGATTTGAGCACAGCGGGAGCAAACGGAGAGGCTGGGCTGTGGAGAGGGGGACCCCGGGGTGAGGCGAAGAAAGCACCGCAGGTCAGGGAAGCTTGAACTGAGAAGAGGAGGAAGTACAGGAGTTCATTAGGTGAGGAAAGCAGGGAGAGTTTCCCCGTTGGATGGAGCGGGGTTATCGGCGTCCTAGAAAGGTGAGAAGGCACGGGGCGTTTCAGGAGCCGCAAAGAGCCACACACGCACGCCTGGCTCGTCGGGAGGGATGCTGAGAGGGGGTCACGGAAGACCCCATCGGCCGTTCCGAAGAGTGCAGGCTTCATTCCGGGAGCAGCTGCCATGTCAGGGGTTGGTTTGCATCGCCCCCGGAAAGATCCGTTAAAGTCCTACCGCCCGGTACCCCCGAAGGTCGCCGCGTGGAAACAAGCTCACTATAGACACAGGACTAGCTGAGTTCATACTAGAGCAGAGTGGACCCTCAATCCGAGATTGTAAGAGGTGAGACACAGAGACACAGACCCTCGGGGGGAATTCGGCCACGTGCCAACGCAGGGAGGGACCGGAGGGGTGCGGCTCCGAGCCGAGGGCCACCGCGGGTTGCCGACAACCACGCAGACCGGCAGAGAGGAGAAAGGATTCTTCCTCCGCTGGTTTCGGAGGGAAATGCCCCTGCCGACACTTGGATTTGGATTCTCACCTCCAGAAGCGTGGGACGTTTAGGTCACCCGCTCCGTGGGGACCCCAGCACACGGACCCAGAGAAGGCTTGGAAAAATCACTCCGGCCCAGCCTGGAGAAGTGATCAGAGGCAGCTGTGACCCAAGGGGAGAGGGGAGACCCTGATGTCGGGAAGAGAGTGGGAGTCCCAGGGGAGCACAGGTCAGGCACTGGGGAGGGGACAGGAAGGACCAACTGAGTACCACCCTGTAGAAGCCAAAGGCTCTCATAAGGGACCAAGCGCGGGGGAGTGACAGGTAAGATCCACAGGGCTTCCCCGCGTCCCGTCCTTACGGAATGCAGGGACGGGATTTTCTCCTATTGATTTCCACTGTGCGTCCAGCTCCGACCCCTGTTCTCACTTAGAAAACGGGGCGGTGCTGACTAAAGACACGAGAACCAACATCTCAGGGCTTCGGGACACTGAGGTGCCGTGAGAGTCACCAAAGACTTAAAGACATTTCATTGAATTATATTGTTGTGTGCATTTATGTCATTCTCACTAAATTAGTTCATCAGAATTGTTCAAGACCGGACATTTCCTCTCCTCTAAATGAAAGAAAGAGAAAAGGAAAGAAAGAAGAAGGAAAGAAGGAAAGAAGGAAAGAAGGAAGGAAGGAAGGAAGGAAGGAAGGAAGAAAAGTCATCACATACTATATGCATGAATAACACATGAAATGTTGCCAAAGGTACTGATTTGGTCATAAAACAAGAGGCAGTATCACACAGGAGTGTGTGATTTTATACAAATCTGTTAACTTTCATTGCTTCATCTGAAGCATGGGCGGGGGGGGGGCTGTCCTACCGCCTCACAACTGATTTAGAGGATGAAGAATGACGTGTGTGAGACCCTCAGGAAACCTTAAGCAGTAGACATGCTACAAAATGGCAGGGCAGGGACCTGAAGCCAGCCGCTGGGTTTGAACGGGTTTGGATCCGCCTGGGCCGCTTCCAAGAGGGGCCACTTAACTTCACCCTCTGTGCCTCAGTCTTTCATCTACAGAATGGGCAGTGCTTACCCGATAGGGCGTTCACGGGGATTAAATGCAATAACACATGGGAATCAGTGTACCCCATCTGGTGAATGGGCAGCCCCCCCGTTACTGGAAGGCAGCCCTGTTGTTTCTCGATCTCATGTTAAATATTTTGAATTTGGGAGAAGAGGAAGTTAAAAGGAGACAGATAAGCACTGAATAGACAAGTGTACAAAGACTTGATATAATCTGAGCAGATCGCTTCTGGTACGTGCCAAACGAGAACAGAACCTAATACCATTTTTGGCCTTGGAGAAACCCAAAGTTAATGACGTCACAGGGAACACTGTGATAAAGAAACTTATCTTGGGAAAACCTTACTTTGGGGTTTCTGATCTTCATGGAATTACTGAGCCATAAAAACGCAGCAGAGGGGGAAAAGGTGTAAGAAGAGTTATCACCATGAGTATAAAGTTTGTAACCTACCACGTTAAAGGATAAAGTGCTAGGGTCCGTGTCTTCCACCGGCTCCTTTGCCATGTGATCTGTGAAAAAACCCGAAACACCAAATGGAAAGGATTTAGTTTCAGAGCACAAAGCTATCCTTCGAGAACCGTCTTCGCAGCGATGCAAACCCACCCTCACCAGGTTTGAGAAACACCTTCGATCATTACCGAAAAGAGAATCAGGAGGAATGGGGTCAGACCGCACCAAGAAAGAGATGAAGACAACTAAACTTTATTTTTTTTTTTTTAAATGCCATATTTTGGGACAGTTTACTTGGAGATATCTACAAACACTCAGAGTTCCAAAGAGCCATGAACTACGCAGACGGGTTCTCAGGGCTCTGCGGCAGACTGGATTTGATCATAACTTTGGCTTCTGGTTCTCTCCATGTCCTCCTCTTTTGTTATTCACTTAAAAAAATTTTTTTAGGGGCGCCTGGGTGGCTCAGTTGGTTGGGCAGCTGACTTCGGCTCAGGTCATGATCTCACGGTCTGTGAGTTCGAGCCCCGCGTCGGGCTCTGTGCTGCCGGCTGGGAGCCTGGAGCCTGCTTCAGATTCTGTATCTTCCTCTCTCTGTGCCATTCCCCTGCTCATACTCTGTCTCTATGTCTCTCAAAAATAAACATTAAAAAAAATTTTTTTAATGTTTTACTTATTTTTGAAAGAGAGAGAGAGATGAAGAGTGCATAGGGAAGGGGCAGAGAGAAAGGGAGACACAGAATCTGAAGCAGGCTCCAGGCTCCGAGCCATCAGCACGGAGCCCGACGCGGGGCTCGAACTCACAGACCGTGAGATCGTGACATGAGCCAAAGTCCGACGCTTAACCGACGGAGCCACCGTGGCGCCCCTCATTTTTATATTTTTAAAATACCAAGCTTCTGGAGGTGGTTTATATCAATAAATAAAGTCAAAAATACCTCCCAGTATCATTATCAAACAAAATTATCAAACAAAACAAATGATTCTGATTTCCCAATATTTGCTTCTTATTTATCACTTGTCGCATTTAAGGAACTGAATGAGGAACTACAGGAAAAGGGATAGGCCTCAGTCGAAGCCACGACGACATCTTAAGAACCTGCACAAATTAGAAAAAAGCTCCCTCTCTCCAAGACACTTTATTGGACATCTGCCAGAAAACAATCTTTTTTTTTTCTTAATGTTTATTTATTTTTGGGAGCGAGCGAGCACGCACAAGCAGGGGAGGGGAGAGAGAGAGGGACAGAGGATCTGAAGCAGGCTCCGCGTGGACAGCTGTGATCCCATTGCGGGCCCTGAACTCGAGAACTGCGAGACCATGACCTGGGCCAAAGTCAGAGGCTTACCCAACTGAGCCATCCGGGTGCCCCCAGAAAACTATCTTAATAAAGAACCAAGAGGCGCCTGGGTGGCTCAGTCGGTTAAGCGTCCGACTTCGGCTCAGGTCATGATCTCACGGTTCGTGGGTTCGAGCCTCGCGTCGGACTCTGTGCTGACAGCTCAGAGCCTGGAGCCTGCTTCGGATTCTGTGTCTCCTTCTCTCTCTGCCCCTCCCCTGCTCATGCTCTGCTCTGTCTCTCTCTCTCAAAAATGAATAAACATTAAAAAAAAAAAATTTAAAGAACCAAATCTGTTTGAGCGAGGCGGGGGCGGAGTTCCTCTAGATTTGTGCAGTGCACAACCTATGAAACCTAAGTGGCAGCCTTGGGTCAGCCAAAATTCAACTTTCATCTTTCCCCCCAGATCCTCATTAAGCATACACTGTGGACCAGGCACGAGACCCAGGAAATGCCTTTGGGGATCCAAACGAGCATAGCCAGATGATTTATTGAGGTGATTCGTGTTTGTTCTCCCTAGATGTTTCCCTTCTAGAACATCTGGGCTTCCCCCATGTCTTTACCTGGCAGATACTGACAATGCCCGAAGGAGCGGCAGGGTGAAGGGAACACCTATTTGTTCGTTTTATGACAGCGTAGTCGCTGGAGAGATCAAACGGGATGGCCCAGAGGAGTGGGGACCAACAGGGAGAGCTTCCGCCAGCGTCGCTCCACGGAGCAGGGGACAGACGTCTGCAGCCTCACGAGTGGGGACCGGGCCCTGGTCCCTGGCAGAGCCCAGAGGTGGCAAAGCCACATCAGGAGACGCACCGAGGGGACTTCCCAGCCCCAGCAAAGGAACCCTCGGCTTGTGTCTGGCACAGAAACAAAGGGCTGCTGGATCGCAAGGGTCTTGCAAGGCTCAGACCCTGAGGACAGCAACGCCTCCCAAAATGTACTAAAAAGTCAAGGCCCCTCTCTAGCTTTCCAAGCACGACCGCCTCCTCTCAGACTCCCGTGTGACCCTGAGGAGGGGGCCGGGTCCCAACGCGGACTGAAAAGGAATTCTTCCTGGCAGTCCTGGGGAATATCGACCCGACTAGGGATGACCATGGATTTAAACCCACGTGAAGAAAACAGGAACCACCTGCGTGGCTAATCCCGCCCTGAGTTTTCACAACCGCTGCTGCCCAAGTGATAAGCGGTTACAATCCACAGCCCTCAGCGTTAAGAAACACAAGTGCAGAACGCTATGGAGACGAGAGGAAGGGTGCACGCCCAGCCTGGGGTACACGGTGCGGAGGCGGGACAAGATCCCGCAGGGGAAGGGACAGTCGGGTCTGGAAGGATGACATGACGCTAGCCGGGAGAAGGGGTTCGGGAGGGACAAGCCTTCCAGGGAGAGGGAACGGCAAGGGGGGGGCAAGGCCGAGACAGGAAAAAGAACGTGGCACGTTAGAGTACTTCAGGGACGTCCAGCCAGACCCGCCGAGTCTGGGTTTTGAGTTTTTCCTTTTCGTTCTTCTCATTCTGGTTCCTGGCTGGCGAGAGGGGGCGGCAGAAGCCGTCGCCGAGTAACCTCAAGTTCCTTCCTCCCTCCCCGCCCATCACAGCCTTGTCTCAACAATTTCATTTACACTATGGTGTACGTAGGTGATAATGCTTTATTTTTTTTCTTATTTAGAGAGAGAGAAAGAGAGAGCAGGGGAGGGGCAGCGAGAGGAGAGGGGAAAGGGAATCCCAAGCAGGGTCCATGTTCAGCCCAACTCGGGGTTCAACCCCAGGACCGCGAGATCATGACCTGGGCTGCAGTCAAGAGTCGGATGCTCAACTGACTGAGCCGCCCGGGCGTCTCTGGATGGCAATACTTTAAAACCTGCCCCCCACCAGGGGTGTGGTGTATTAGCAGGTGTCAACAATGGCATTTCAGGTCCTGGGCTGTGCAGGACTTGGAGAGCTGCGGAAGTGGGGGGGGGGTTCTAAATGACCCTAACAGAATCCATACCGCCCACTGTGTCCGTAAGTTAGTTCTGTCTCCTACAGAAAAATGCGCACAAAAAGAAGGAAAAAGAAAGAGGAAGAAAACAGAGGACACGGCCGGGAAAGGCAGAACCACAGAGAAAGTGCGGTGAGGACACGAACACTTAAGGCAGGCACAGTGGGCCCGGGCGCCGCTGAGAGCAGTGGGCCGGCCTTGAGCAAGTCCAGGGCGTGACCTTGGATGGCTCACCTAAGTGCTTCCAGCCTCAGGCTCCCTCCCCCCCCCCCCCCCCCCCCCCCCCCCCCCCCCCCCCCCCCCGCCCTGCGATGGATGGAGGGCCCCAGGTGATGGATATTGCGGTCGGTCAGGCCGCGCTGGGAACCCCCAGCGTGTCTCACAAGGCTAGGAGGTGAACAGGAAAAGCCAGGCGGACGACGGCACGGGTTTGGAGTCCCAAAGTCGCTTGCTTTGGTCTGCACTCTCTGAGACTAAACCGACTTTATGACGGGAAGGGGACAAGGAAGTCTGGCTTTTCGTTTCCCCACGCGCGGCAGCAGAGCAAAAGGGCGGTCGGGAAGGGCAACGTGTTCGGACCCCATGGTAGAGGCACGTCCGAGTCTTTTATCCCCTTCCCTGGAGCCTCTGACGTCAATCGGGCCTCGGGCCGTGGAGGAAGTTCCTTGCGCATCACTGCCAAGGGCCCGCGCGGCCCGAGGCCGCCTGCCGTCGTGCCCTCTCCCTCCCAGGACACCCTTGCGGTTCGCGCTCGCGCTCAACCGCCTGCGGTGGCAAGGCCGGACTGGTGTGTGCCCGGGAGGGGCCGGTCCTGATTCTCCGACACGGGTCTGGACGTGGGGAGTTGTCCTGAAGGGCTTGAGAGCCCCAGGAGCTGCGTGTTCACAATGTTATTACGTCGAAAATCAAATCGCTTCTTTAGAAGCATTGAAATGTTTATTTTCAGAAGCTCCAGGAAACAGCAGGCAGGGCCCCCTGGACGAGGCTCTGACAGCAGCTGGGCCACGGGGCACAGCCTAAACAGAAAGAGGGACCACGGGGGCTGAGGCCGGGGCCGCAGGGGGACCTTCCCCTGCGCCCGGCTGTGGCCCTGCTCTCTCTGGCACTGCTCTCCTCCCGAAGCCACCTCGGCTCTCCCGGATCGGCGACTCTAAGCGAGGCGCGGGCCACCCCAAGTTACCTGGCAACTGACCAAAAACGATCTCACTGATGGCACCGGTGTTTAACTCATATGAGCCTCTTCTGGAGGGTTCTCGAAAGGCACGAGAGAACCCCGTGCTGAACTGACGCAGCGTGGTCCTGGAGGAGGACACCAGGCCTGGCTCTCGGAGACATCAGGGGAGAGCAAGCGAGCGAGGCAGGCTGCTCGACCGCTTCGTCTTTCTCGGGGCCTCAAGTTCCTAATCTGTAATATTCAGGGGTGAACAGAGAGCCTTCCAGGTTCAAAGGTCCGTGGGCGGTGAGGAGCGGTGGCCCCATCGGTCACAGAGCATCTTCGGACTGAAGTTGCTAGGACACAGGAAGCCGCGGTCTGCAGCACCCTCCTCGGAAATTCCCATGAGAGCTGCCGCTCACCTGGCGGCCGGCCCGTGCCGCGGGGTTTATCCCCCGGCTCAGTGCATACTCACGGGAACCCCGAGAAGGAAGGTTCTGGAGTCTCCCTTTTTACACGCCGTGTGCCCAAGGTCAAAGGGTAAGAGAAGAGCCCGAATTTGGTTCTGGGACTTTGTGCCTCAAAATCTGCCTATTTGGGGGCGTCAGGGTGGCTCAGTCAGCTAAGTGTCTGACTTCGGCTCAGGTCATGATCTTGAGGTCTGTGAGTTCGACCCCGTATCAGGCTCTGTGCTGACAGCTCGGAGCCTGGAGCCTGCTTCAGATTCCGTGTCTCTCTCTCTCTCTCTGCCCCTCCCCCACTCACGCTCCATCTCTGTCCCTCTCTCAAAAAGAAACGAACATTGAAAACAAATTTGTTTTTAATCTGCCTATTTTCCACTACTTTCAAGGTTCTAGAAGGTCAGGCGCTACCTGACACGCCCCCCCTGGGAGGAATCTCGTGTCCAGAGTTTACCTTTTAATAAGAACGTTAGATTAGGACCTACTGACCTCATTTGAAGAAGATTCTATCTGTAAAGACTGTGTTTCCAAACAAGGTCACACTCTGAGGTGCCGGAGATTAGCATGGCAACAATGTTTTTGGAGGAACAGTTCAACCCATCCGGCAATCTATTCTCTGGCCTCCCAAATTCGCGTCAGTCCCATGTGCATAATACAGGCACCCCCCGTCCCCCCAAAGCGCTACGCACTCCGGCACCAGCTCTAAGTCGAAAAATTCATCCTGATTCAGCAGCCACTCGATGACCCAAAGCGCATCCTTGGAATCAGAACCGCGGACCGCAGCCCGCAACTTCTCCGGAAGCAACGATCCCCTATCTTTGCAACACGCCCCCTGGTGAGCCACCCACCAGCTGCACCGTACGTGCCGCTGGTTCCTGGAGACGGTCCGTCCGGGGAAATTCAAAGACCTCCTTCTCGAAGGATGTCCTTCCAGAGCGAACAAAGAGGGAAGCGTGTCGGAGCGCCCTGGCTTTCCCGGGGAACCAGGAGAGAGTCGAGCCTCGCGTGCTTTCGAGTGAAGAATTCAAGACACGTCTTCGAACTTGTGATTTCAGGGCGAACTTATTTTTCCTTCACTATTATGATTTTGTGCGTGCGATCACTTCTCTGTTAACCGACGGCCGTTTTCGTTCCTGGCTGTGCAGGAGCCCTAGAGCCCTAACCATATTCGGGGCTACGAAAGGTCTCGGGGAGCCAGTGCTCTGGTGCCCTCACAGCAGGTGCTGAGCAAGCAGAGAAAGGACCAGGGGTCGAGAAACTGCACACCTAGGGGGCGCCTGGGTGGCTCGGTCAGTTAAGCCTCCAGCTTTTTTTCTTTTTTTAATGTTTATTTATTTTTGAAAGTGACAGAGAGTGCGAGCCAGGGAGGCGCAGAGAGAGAGGGAGACACAGAATCCGAAGCAGGCTCCAGGCTCCGAGCTGTCAGCACAGAGCCCAACGTGGGGCTCGAACTCACAAACGCGAGATCATGACCTGAGCCGAAGTCAAGACGCTTAACTGACTGAGCCACCCAGGCGCCCCAGCCAGCTCTTCATTTCAGCTCAGGTTATGATCTCATGGTTCATGGGTTCAAGCCCCACATCGGGCTCTGCGCTGACAGCCCAGAGCTGGCTTGGGATTCTGTCTCTCCCTCTCTGTCCGCCCCTCCCCTGCTTATGCTCGAAATAAATAAATAAACTTTAAAAAGAAGAAAAGGAGACGGGAGAACTCCAGCTTGCCCCGGCTCTCTGGTGCTTCTGAAGAAGGGCTGGCTGGTCAGGCTTGTCAAACACCTGTGCTCTTTGAAGCGCTTGGCTCTTCCGTGCAGGTTTCTGTTCCCACTGCTACCTGGGACCCACCTGAGCTCACGGTGGGGGCGGGGAGGGGCGGGGAGAGGGGAGGGGCCACCCAGGGCTGTCCTGAGCTGCTCCCTGGCCCCGGCAGCCTCGCTGCACAGTGCAAACGGGGACCCCAGCGCAAAGGAAGGACACGCTCCCATGAGCCGGTGGCCTAACTCGTCCCAGTGATTCACGCCCCCACCTCCTCAACCCGGGCTTTCGAAGCCTCTTTCTCCACTTCTGGCTTGGAGTCTGCACGGCCATGAGCCGGACTGGGCTGCCCTCCGACACAGACGGTTCTGACTCACTCCGTGTTCGATTTTTATCGAACGGAGGCAGACAGAGCTCCACTGAAACCGGCATGGCTGTTTTTCTTCCCTGTGACCTCGACTGTGACCTCGACAGTGTTGCAGATTTCCTTAGTGCAAAAAGTTGCGTCCTGACATTAAGCTCCTAACCCGATACAATGGTACATACACACCTTTGCTGCCTGCACGTGGAGACGCAAACATCTTTTTTTTAACTTCACAAGGTAAACTCAGTTGACATCTCTAACTGGATGAAGAAGTTTCTAAAGCGTCAAAACAAGGAACGCTTTTTCTGCCCTCAGTCTGAACCGTATGTGGTTAAACTGAATCCTTTCATTCATTCGGTGAGGCAGTAAGGTATTCAGCCAGGGCTTCCTAAGCAACGAGTGATGGAAACAGAGGCAGAAGGAAATGGTAGATAAAACTAAATTGCCTTGTAACCTGCAGCCCACTGAGGCAGGCAAAGTCTAATATTTCCCTA
>PITB01035605.1:0-12161 GCA_004024585.1 Paradoxurus hermaphroditus
GAGGTTCCCGACCCCCAGTGCCAGCTAGAAGCCACCTCTGAGCCCCCTCCTTCCCTCCCTGCCGGCGCCCGCAGGCTTCTCACCCACAACAAAGAGCTGCTCCAGCGCAGCTGTCGCGACCGAGGAGCCCAGGGTGGAGGGGAAGGTGCATAACTCCAGGGAGGGGCCGGTGGCGACGCCTGCCGCCTGCGGCAGCGCCTTCCCGCCGAACCCCAGCTCTGGGGACCAGGAGCTCAGGGACATCTTGCTGCCCTTGCGCGGCGCCTACCAGGCCTGACGCCGCCGGGACTGCCGGTTGCCACGGGCAACAGAGACGCCGAGGCCCCGGGCGCCCCCTGGGGTGGGCGCCTCCCAGGTAAAAGAACCTGACGTTAAAAGAAACTTCAACCACAATAATTAAGCGATCCTGGAGGGCTGGGCGGCTCTTCAGCTGTCCTTTCCTCCTTCTGTTTCCATCTCTTTAGTTCGGGTCCCGGGCCTTTCTCCGGGGCCACAGGAATCCTACTAATGATCACTTTTGAACACACCTCCGCGTCAGGTACTGCCGGACGAGCTTTCCGGACAGCCGCTCGCTTAATTTTCACAACGGCTTTGTGAGGCAGGTTCAGGTACTAACTCCACTTTTATAGTCAAGGAACAGGCAGGGATGACTAAGTGATCTGCCCAGGGTGACAGAACATAATTTTGGATTTAAAGTGGAGTCCGTATAAATCTCCACTATGCTGCAAAACCCTCTTCCAGAACCTTCCCTGTGTCTTCTGGTTTATCACTGAGCTTATGTTTATCTTGAATCAGTGATTTTTCTCTGTCTTCTTGTCAAACTGTGAGCTCCTGGAGGAGAGGGACATTATTCCTTTTTCTCTGCGTTTCCAAAATTAAGCCCAGTGCCAGGCTCGGACTGAGGGTCGCAGTTAGGTCCCCTTTCCTCTGGTTGGTGAGAAATCAACAAAGATGCTTTAACCCTCCTCTTACAACTTTACAGATGGCGAAATCAAAATCAGATAGTAACAATGACAACAGCTATGATTGGTTAAATGTTTACTACATTATTACGTTCCAGGCACTAACCCTTTTAACGTTTAAAATATCTTCTGAACTAGGTATTATTTCCCACTTTCAAATGAGGACACTGAGCCGATGCCCTGAGTCAGTATGCTATATGCCTTGAAGATGTGGCACACCCGTAACAAAACTAGTTCTAGAATCCAGGCCTCCTTCTGGGAGAGCCATATCCTGGCCGTGAACACTCTCCTGGGTCCCCTCTTTTGCTAGACTTAGTTTATTGGCATTCCAATCTCTCCCTGCTTTTCTGTGCACTCCTCTGTGTGGCTGGGGCGGGAAGCCTGGAAACTACATTTCTCAAATACTCTTGCCAGATGATTTCCTATGTTCTACCGACACGGCTCACTAGTGGGACATTAGCGGGCCAAGAAGCCATTCTGCTCCCGTGTCCAGGAGCCGCAGTTTCAGACCACCATCGTGAGTGCAAGTCCCAGTCATTTTGGTGGTCACAGAGATGGCGGGAGTGGGAGCGGATGCCTCCTGCGGTCTGCAACGGCTCGGCGGTCAGCGTGGGCACGTGGGCACGGTGCAGGGCTGTGGCAGCTCTCTGCTCTGGGTTCTTCTTTACGTCCCCTTGGGTTTCTATGGCCCTTGTAGCACATTCCCTGTGACAAATTCTTCTGTTTTCTTTTATTTTCTACTTTTTTTTTTTTTTTGAGAGAGAGAGAAGGTGTAAGTGAGCGAGGGGCAGAGAGAGAGAGAGAGAGAAGTGGGGCTCATCCCTGGGTTATGTTTTACCTGAAGCAAGACTGATGCTCACCCAAAACAGGGCATGAGCTCACCTGATGTGGGACTCAAACTCGCAACTGTAAGATCATGACCTGAGCCAAAGTCAGATGCTTAATGACTGAGCCACCCAGGCCGCGTAAGTTCCTCTCTTCTTGAGCTACCTAGACTGGACCATCCCAAGTCAACTTTTATGCTGTTACTAGAATATTCTTTCTTCTACTTCATTTGGACCATATTGCTCTCACTCTCTATGAATGAGGACAATGCCTAAGGGGACATTCAGTGCCCCCCACCTTTGGATTTGTTTTAGATTTTATGACATGTCTATTTCCCTTCTTGCTCCTAATCATTCTTTTTCCTGAACATGCTTTCTGAGGTATTTCCAGCTTCTACTTAGACTCATACTTCCTTCTATGCGGGATGACCTTTACAAAATCCAAACCATCCTTTTCAAAAGGAACTTTATTTATTCCCAAATATAAATCTGGGCAAACAACATGAACAAGTACTTCATAGAAGGAAAAAAAAAATCCCAAGAAACATATGGAAAGAACATTTAAAACTATTTGCAGTCAAAGAAAAAATAATACACCCATTTTCCTCATCATATTGTTAAGATTAAAAAGAATAATACTTCAAAGTGTTGACACTAGGAGTGTGAATTACTATACCTGTCTGGAGGACAATTTGAAAATACATATAAGGAGTCTTAGCATACAGCAATTCTAAGAACTCTTCCTTAAAAAATCATCACAGATGTATCCAAGGACACATGTATGATCTTGTTTATTTCAGTTCTATTTTAAATAGTAAAATACTACAAATAGCCAAAATGGTTTACAGTGGGACACTGGTTTTATTTTTTATTTAAAATTTTTCTTTCAAATGTTTATTTTTTTTTTTTGAGAGAGAAAGAGCATGAGCAGCAGACGTGCAGAGAGAGAGAGGGACAGAGGATTCAAAGTGGGCTCTGTGCTGACAACAGCAAGCCTGATGTGGGGCTCACACTCACGAGCATGAGATCATGACCTGAGCTGAAGTTGGGCGCTTAACCAACTGAGCCACCCAGGTGCCCCGGGACACTAGTTTTAAATTATCTAAGGGACATCTGTGTGGCATATCCTGTGACAGGCAGGCCACCATGTGGTTAAGAGCATGTTATAGGGTAAAGTGAGAACTACCACTACCAGATGAGTGTCTCTTGAGCAAGTTAATCTCTCAACGGATGCCCTCAGTGTCCCGGCTCCGAAGGGATGGTGGTGGTAATAATAGTTCTTAGTCTACAGGATTGTCTTAAGGATTAAATTATGTGAGGGCTTAACGCTGTGTTCAACATATGGTATATACTCAAAAACCGCTAATGGTAAAATAATAATGTGGCAGCTATTAAAAATAATGGGTAGAAATTTACACACACACACACACACACACAGTTCCCATGAGATTAAGTGGAAAAAGCAAGCAGCAAAAGAGAGGTGTAATATTAAATTTTTATATATCCATATGTAAAAATACAATGTATACAGGTATATCTATCTCTACATGCATATACATGGGACATGGTCTGGGAAGAATTATTCACGAAAATGTTCACTGTGGTTATTCCTGGTTAGTAAAATTATGGGTGTGGTAGGTAAAATAATGCCTCCCAAAATGTCCTAATCCCTGGAACTTGTGACCATGTTATGTTACATCATCAGGAGTAATTAAAGTTGCAGATGGAGTTAGGGGTTATAATGAGTAGACCTTGAGATACAGAAAGTATTCTAGATTATCCAGATGGGCCCGATGTAACCACAAGCATCCCTAGAGGTGGAAGGAGGGAGTCAGGAGAATCAATATCAGAGATTTAAAGACCCTACCTTGCTTTAAAGATGGAGGAAGGGCGATGAGCCAAGAAATGCAGGTGGCCTCTAGAAAGTAGAAAAGGAAAGAGATTCTCTCCTAAAATTTCCAGAAAAATATAGCCCTGTGGACCCCTCGATTTTTAGCCCAGTCAGACTTCTGACCTCCAGAAGAGTAAGATAATAAATCTGTATTGTTTTAAGCCACTAAGTTTGTGATAATTTGTTACAGCAGCAATAGGAAACTAATATAGTGGGTAACGTGAACCTTTTTCTTTATAGTATTTCTGTAGCTAAATATTTTTCCATAAGCATGTATACTTTCTTAATTAGAAAAAAAGGAAAGCTTTTTAAAATAAAAACATAAAGAAAATATATAAATTTAATAGTTGATTGTATAAAAAAAAGCTGTCTGATCCTTTAGTAGCTGTAGATACTGTTTGCTGAGTCAAAAGCCACACCTCACTTCTCTTATGCATGTTTTTTACTTCAGCAATACAGATACATTAATGTTTCAGTTGATATTTTTAAGTTTATTTATTTATTTTCTTAGTAATTTCTGCACCCAGGATTGGGCTCAAACTCATGACCCAGAGATCAAAGAGTTGCATGCTCTTCCAATTGAGCCAGTCAGGGGCCCCTGTTCCAGTTAATTTTTTTTCAAAATTTTTTTAAATTTCTAGTTAGTTAACATATAGTCAAACACTGGTTTCAGGAGTAGAATTTAGTGATTCATCACTGACATATAATACCCAGTGCTCATCATAACAAGCAGCCTCCTTAATACCCATCATCCATTTAGCTCATCCCCACCCACATTCCTCCATCAACCCTCACTGTGTGTTTGTTCCATATCATTAAGAATCTCTTAATGGTTTTCTTCCCTCTCTCTTTTTTCCCTTCCCCATGTTCATTTGTTTTGTTTCTTAAATTCCACATATGAGTGAAATCATATATTTGTCTTCCTCTGGCTGATTTATTTCACTTAGCATAATACATTCTAGTTTCATCCACGTTGTTGCAAATGGCAAGATTTCATTCTTTTTGGTCACTGAGTAGTATTCCATTGTATATACATATACCGCATCTTCTTTATCCATTCATCAGTTGATGGACATTTGGGCTCTTTCTATAGTTTGGCTGTTGTTGATAATGCTTCTGTAAACATTGGGGTGCATGTGCCTCTTTGAATCTGTATTTTTGTATCCTTTGGGTAAATACCTAGTAGTGCATTTGCTGGGTTGTAGAGTAGTTCTATCTTTAACTTTTTGAGGAACCTCCATACTGTTTTCCAGAGTGGCTGCACCAGTTTGCATTCCCACCAACAGTGCAAGAGGGTTTCCCTTTCTCTGCATCCTCGCCAACATCTGCTGTTTCTTGTGTTGTTAATTTTGGCCATTCTGACGGGTGTCAGCTGGTATCTCCTTGTGGCTAACCGACACATGAAAAGATGCTCCATATCACTCATCATCAGGGAAACACTAATCCAGTTGATATTTTTAAGGCAGACTTTTGCTTAGTTAGCCAGGACAACATATTAGAATTCCCCAGTCCTATGCTGAAATTGATTTTTAGTTATGGTTAACGAGTTGTTTCTGTTTCCCTTTCACTGCTGACAGGGCCAGGAGAACCCAACCGCTGCCTGGAGTTTGACCCCTCAATTGCATAGGAGTATATATCCCCCTGTATTTAGGCTCCTTGCAGTTTCTGCAGTAGCTGATGTTTACATGCTCTTTGAGGATGATATTGCTCTTATTGCAGAAGCCTCAGCTTCTTAATTGCGTTTCTAGACCCTGGGTTAAACCGGGCCCACATACCATTCTTGGTAGATGTATCAAACATCCCACATCTGGAGAGTGGTTACATGTTGTAAGGGCTTCATGGTTAGTTGATCAGGATCCATGATGGTTCAGAACTGGACCATGCTCAAATCCTTGAGAAACGAGAATTCTATTTTCCTCACTCTCTCTGTTACCAGGGCCAAATGCAGGGCCTAATATCTGGCACACAGGCTTGTCTCCCCATCGATGGTTGGTCAATAGGCTCTCTTTATCATTTTGTCATCTTTAGCATGCTGTGTTTCATCCTCAGGCTTGCTGCTTCATGGCCACAGGTGGCTAGTGTAACCCCAGCCGTCATGCCCTTGTACAAATCAGGAAGAAGCAGAAAGGGCCACATGTAGGAGCCCCTCTTCCCTTTCATCGGGGAAGGAAATCGTCCCAGATTCCTCCCAACACACTTATGTGGCAACAGCCAGAGCTGTGTCACAAGGCCATCCATGAAAGGGAGGTTCAGGATCGTGAGTGCCTGGATTTCTAGCTTCTGTGGAGCTGGCAGGAGAGAAGAGGCTTCCAGATAGCTAGAGGATTACCAATGGAATGGCAGCCATACATATGTTCTCCAGATTAATATTTATCATCTGCAGCATCAGGCCCAAACCAGATGGTTGGGTGAGCTTTTCCTAGGGGTTGCAAGGGAATCAGTGAAGCTTCTAGCACTGAATAGAAAGGATATCTTGGGGGTGCCGGGGTGGCTCAGTTGGTTAAGTGTCCAACTTTGGCTCAGGTCATGATCTCATGGTTTGTGAGTTCGAGCCCCCTATCAGGCTCCATGCTGACAGCTCAGAGCCTGGAACCTGCTTCAAATTCTGTGTCTCCCTCTCTCTCTGCCCCTCCCCCACTCACATTCTGTCTCTTTCTCTCTCAGAAATAAGTAAACATTAAAAATATTTTTAAGTCATTTGACAGATATAAATGGTAGTATATAGATGACTGATTTGGGGCTTATGGATGATTGATTTGAAATTTGGATCGCTTCAGATTCTGCATCTCCCTCTCTTTCTGCCTGTCCCCTACTCATGCTCTGTCTCTCTTTCTCTCAAAAATAAGTAAACATAAAAAAAAATTAAAACATAAAGAAAGCATGTCTTTGTTCTCCCCTATATTGGTAGGATCTCCCCCATTTAAACCTTCACATTGACTTTATACCTAGGTAAGCAAGATGGTTATACATTAAACAAAGATTCCCTACCCCTTGGACTTCTCACAGCTTCTAAAGTGCTTGTCTCAAAGTTGGGGTGTAATTCTCAGCTTCGGTGACTCCATCACACAGCCACTTGTGGCAAAATGGCGGGAAGAGCAAGTCCCCTAGTTAATACCAGATTGTTAGAAAAGCAAACAGATGGACTAGTACTCCCTGATGGAGTTATGCCAAACCAGGAAACCAAGGCAATCCCGAGGAAGGACAGACCATGTTGGTGTTTGGAACAACACATGATTAAGAGTTCTCTTTTTCAGGGGCACCTGGGTCGCCCAGTCATTAAATATCTGACTCTTCTTGATTTTGGCTCATGTCATGATCTTGTGGTTCGTGGGATCGAACTTCACCTCATGTGTGCTAACATCAGGGATGCTTGGGATTCTCTCTCTCCCTCTCTCTCTCTGCCCCTTCCCCACTTGCACTTGCATTCACGTTCTCTCTCTCAAAATAAATAAATATTAAAAAAAAAAACCAGTTCTCCTTTTCAACTTCGTCTCTTGACTACTTGTTTTCATCCAGCATCAGCAATTTCTTAGGGCTAGACGGACTTGGATCAAATAGTGATGACATCATTTCCTAGTGGTTTTAGACTGGCTTAGGTAGTTTAACCTCTTAATCTTCATTCTTCATTTGAAAAATGGGATTTTACACACCAGGATTATGAAGCTTAAAAGCAGAGTAATGATGTCCTTACCACAGACCCCATGCTATGTCCTATGTTTTCCTTCTACTAAATGGAAAATAAAAAAACATTTCTTCTGAAATGCAAATGCTAATGTCCTTTCTGTAGCCATCACCTCCCTTAAACCTCTGGGTCATTTGACCATTAGCGAAAATGAATTAAATTGTAATTAAATCAAAAGTTACTGTCCCGCAGGTGGGAAGTTGATTTTGTTTCCATGCCCTTTCTCTTGGATGGCAGTGACTGCCTGGAGTGCTGTTAGGGAGGGTTTTGAGGCCAAACATCGGCACGAAGGGAAAGAGCCTGCCGGGCACCAGAGAAAGCCATGGTCGCACACATGCCAGCATCCGACTTGTTGGTTCACGTGTTGCTTGTGTGCCTGCTGTGTGCTGGACATTGTGCGAGCACTGAGCACATACGACAGAGGCCTATAGGTGGCATCAGGGAGGGCCTCTCTGAGGAATGGACACCTGAGCCACGAGAAGGAGTCAGGTTTCTCTTGTTACTCTCTTAGCGAAGGAAAATCAGGGTTCGGAGAGAGAGAACACAAAAAGAGTAAAGTGAAAGAAGAAGAGGAAGGGGAGAGAGTAGAGGTAGGAGTCTGGAGATGTCAGCTGTCAATCTCACAAGGCCCTCCTTTCTTTTTGTTCTTCCTAGAAGTTTCCTCTCTCTGATGAATCCGGATCAGTTGGGCTTTGTCACATACCAACACTCTAATCAGTGCTTTGACTAAACAGACGGATAAGATCTGGTCCCTGTTCTCAAGAAAATGGCCCCGAAATTAGGGGAAAAGGGTAGCTTTTGAAGGACAGTTCATAACCAGGTGTAACTCCTGCATGTAGTGTGCTACCCCACCTCCGGAACAGTTTGTGCTTCTACAGAACGTACGTTTTATACCTCCTGCCATGAGTTATGTAGTTTTTATCTTAATTCTCCAGGGCGATCATTATGATTACCTTATTTTTCAGAAAATCACACCGAGAAGCGAGTGAATCATCTTGAGGATAACCTTGGGATGATGACAGAACGATCCTTCCGACTCCAGGTCTGAGACACATCCAGCTCTGCTAGAGCTTCCTTGTGATCACCCAACTAGGCCAGGGAGCTGGGGCTGGGGTGAGGAAGTCAGCAGAGTCACAGCGTGTGGCCGATGAGCATGAGGTACATGAAGAGGAGAAGCAGGAGCCCCGCCAGAAATCTGGGTTCTGATTTCACTGCAAAGGGCCTTGAATTCTAAGCTCAGGAGTTTGGGTTTTATGCTATCAGCCATGCTGCTGGGAGAACGTTGACGGAGAACAGATTAAGTTGCTCCCTGCTGGCAGCTGCTTGGTAGTTCAGTTTATTTCTGCCTCAGGTAACATTTTACGGTAGCCAGAATGTCATTATTAATTACAGGCATTGTGATATTTTCAAGTGAGCATCTGAAGAGTAATTAGAACTTAAATTGGGCCTGAAACAACAATGCCATATTTAGCAAGAATGTCTTTATTATTATCTTGAGTCACTGGTGTTTCGGGTGGCATCCTCATTTAGAAAGGTAGCAATGACTGGGGTGCCTGGGTGGCTCAGTCGGTTAAGTGACCGACTCTTGATTTTAGTTAGCTCAGGTCTTGACCACATGGTTTGTGGGTTCGAGCCCCACTTCGGGCTCTGTGCTGACAGTGTGGAGACTGCTTCAGATTCTCTCTCCCTCTCTCGCTGCCCCTCCACCACTCTCTGTGTCCTAAAAACATGAAACATTAAAACAACCCTTAAAACAAACATTAAAAAATCTTAGAAAGGAAGCAACGATGATAGTGCTCCCCTAGCATTTTTTCTAGATATTTCCAGCACTCAAGATCTTTAAGCAGCAGTATTCTTATTTTCCTTATTTTAATAAATTTAATTTTTAGAAACATTTTTTAATGTTTATTTATTTTTGAGGGAGAGAGAGCACGCACAAGCTGTGGAGGGGCAGAGCAAGGGAGACACAGAATCCGAAGTAGGTTCCAGGCTTTGAGCTGTCAGCACAGAGCCCGACACAGGGCTTGAACTCACAGACCGAGAAATCATGACCTGAGCCGAAGTTAGTCATTTAACTGACTGAGTCAGCCAGAAGCCCCAATTTAATTATTTTTAAAAAGTGTTTTAGATACAATGATTCATCTGAAGATGATTCAGTAAAGATCACTGGAGTAGGTAAGCTCTCCATTTAATTTAAAAATGTGTCTTCTCTCTCTTTTTTGTCTTCAGCAAATTTAGAAAATGTCAGATAACACTGGCTGACTGTTCTTTCCATATATGGCTGCAGTTGAGATTTTCCAGATTCCTTTGGAAAATAAAAATATAAGTAAGTCATTCCAGCTTTCAATCCCATTCCTTCCCACCCCCTCAAGGACCTTTCTCAATCAGCTCCCCCTCATCTCATGTGTTTGTCAGAACTCTTGCCCGGGCCTCTTACTAAACCCTTCCGCCACCCTCCCTCTCTGCTTCCCGTTATTACCAAACTTCTTAAAAGTGTGGTCTACATCCCTTCACCCTGAATCCTGAACTGCCTCCTCATCTTTCCTCAAGCCCTAGTCCCACCCATCTGCTTTCCTGAAGGATTCAATAACATTACCCATTGTCCCCAGGCTTTCTCTAGAAACTCACTTCCTAATTGGTTCTGACCATGCCCTCTTCGCTTCCCCTCACTGGCTTCTCGTCTTCTTCCTCCTCTTTGCTACAGGGGGGCATTCTGCCTGGGCTCCATCCTTGGTCTTCTCTTCACGCTCTCTAACCTCCTCCCTCTACAGAAATGAATCTACACAAATAACGCTCAGCGTGTATCTCTTGCCCAACCTCTCCCGTAACTACCAGTCTTTTATTTATTTTTATTTTTTTAAAAATTTTTAACGTTTTTATTTATTTTTGAGAGACATAGAGACAGAGTGTGAGCAGGGGAAGGGCAGAGAGAGCGGGAGATACAGCATCTGAAGCAGGCTCCAGGCTCTGAGCCGTCAGCACAGAGCCCGACGTGGGGCTCGAACTCACAGACCGTGAGATCATGACCTGAGTCGAAGTCGGCAGCTTAACCGACTGAGCCACCCAGGCGCCCCGTACCAGTCTTGTAGACTAAACATCCTCACCTGGCTGTGCTGCAGCATGCCAAAGTCAACCTGTTCAAAATCAAAGTCTGCGTTGCAGATTGTTTTTCTGCCTACTGAGATGCCAGCCTGCCTCAAAGCTGTCTCATCCATAAATTCTTCCTGGATCCCAATAATCTCAGAGCCTCCACAACACTTTGTTCAAACTTTTCATGGATGGCAGTTATCCTCGACTGAGTGGTCTCACACTTTTCTGTGTCCTATCTTATTACTAAACAGCTTTGTAACCTTTCTGCCTTAATTTTCTCATCGGCAAAACGGGGCCTTCATTGTAAGGTACTCGTGAGAATTAAATGAATTAATATAAAGTGTTTAAAACAATGCCTGGAACAAAATGAGCCACTCCATACACGTAGTCGTTGCTTTATCTCTATACTAAGAACTCTTTAAAAGCAAGGACTGTGCTTCGCCCCTCTTTGAATCTCTTGGACCACCCAGCACAGCAATTCACACATAACAGATGCTTAAGGTATTACTGAAATGGATAAGAGGAAAGAGTCATGTATTCAGAATTTTTAAAAATATGTAATTTGAAATCTCTGCAGTTCACGATTTGTTAGAAAAAAAATATTAGTGGAAAAAGGCAACTTCCTCAAGGTCTCATACCACGTTCATAGCTGGGCCAGTTTGGCAAGAACCAACATTCATGATGACACTGACGATCATTGCTATTATGAGACCCTGCAGGACATTTTGAATCACCAGATTGAAGTGTACGTCAAGTTTGGTTCTAAGTTATTTTATTATACCAGAATTATTATTCAATTATTATTTTAAAATGGTAACTCTTACTCAACCATGGTTTCAAAGTTAATGAGATCTCTAATTCTCAGTTTTGCCAGATGAATGAGCTTCTGGAGTTGAAGAATGCATTGTCACGGTGGCTCGAGCTGTTCCGATTTCTTTTTCTTTTCCGATGTGGATGCATTTAGGATGAACGTGTGTGTAAACTTAAGCCGTGGCAAAGAGCTCTTTAAGATTTGGGCACTTTCTTTTTTGCCTCTATTGATGGCAGGCTTGTTAGGGAATGCCTGAATAAGTACTTCCATCTTTAATCGCAAAGGTCAAAACAGCAAAATTGTGTGTTTGGGAAAATACTCCATCCTCCGTGGTTAAGCCCTTGGACTTCCTATGTTCTTCCAGGAAATCCCATTTATGGTTTATATACTTTAGTGATTTTCTTTATTAGCAACCAGATAGTCTTGCTGAGTCAGCACTGCTTCTGAGCTAGACACTGTAGGGAGAGGGGGCGGAGAAACACGGGGAAGACAGTGTCACTCAGTAGTAAGAGCCCGGACTAACAGGGTTCCAAGTGCTTGCTTTATCACTTAGTAGTTGTGTACACTTGTGCCAGTTATTTAAACATCTTTAGTTACAGTTTACTCATTTGGACAATAAATATAAAAGTATTAATCATGTAGGATTTTGAAATTCTGAGGATTAAAAACGATGTTTGGAAAGAGCCCAGCATAGTGTCTGATAGCCAGTTCTAATAGCCTGAAAATAATTGGTTTAAAATAATCTATTAACTAATAAATCAGACAAATTACATATATATTAGTCAATTGGTTAAATACATTTAATATAATAACCAATTTAGAATTTAAAGAACACAAATAAAAATAAGGTAAATGTCTGTAAAAAATTAAGAAACCCTCTAAGGTCAGGAGGAAATGCTCT